>JXCR01026734.1:8681-25558 GCA_002079205.1 Phalaenopsis hybrid cultivar
AAATAAATAAATAAATCAATCAATCAATCAAACTTTGTGGCATTGATATTGAACTTGAGGAGAAGCCTTACATGATTTTCAGTGGATTCGTTGCCACTGGTGACCATGCATGGGCTTCGGGGTACCAAGCTCCAATTGATTTGGATGCCCAAGAAACATCTCAACAAAGTGATAATTTAAATGATTCTAAAAAAAGGTTCATATCATACTACAATTAAGTGCACTATATCCAACCAAATGAAATGAGAACATTCTATTGAACCTAACGCAAAGAAAAGGGAAGCCAATGGATCTTTGTTCATAAGGGATCAAATTTCCAAACTAATTGCACAAGTTCAAGTTTAGGGTCTGAGCCATGTTAATCACACAAAACTCCTTCCATTTATGATTTCATTAGAACACTCAAGATAATCCGTGAAGTTTATGATGACATACCACGACACTTATTCGATAGGATCTCTTCATTTTTGAGAGTCTACCAAATTACTAGAGGACCTAACTAAAAGAGAGAAGTTCATGTCGATCGCAGCTGGACAAATGTTTTATTACTTAGGTCTTTTTCTGAAAGCCAACACAACTAGACCAATTGATATTGATTTGTGATTATCAGACTTTCATACTTTATCATTGTCGGACTCTTATGTGTTATTTTACATATATCTTTGTTGTGATTATAAATTCCAGTGAACTTGCTCTTTATTTCTGCATTTTAGTGAAATCTTTCACCTTGAATTCTAAGGGTTTCCAATTTTTCATGTTCATGTAAATGGTGGCTATAGTTATGTCCGACCACAAGAAAGAGGTTTGCAAAAAGGTCATGATTACTGTTATATGCTTAATTAATGAATACTATGAAATATATATTTGTAACTCTCATTGACATCAACCTACATTGGAGATAAAATAAATTAGAGAGTCGTTTGCAAGAAACAAGAGAATTCATATTAGTTTAGCTTGCCACAAGCACTAATAATTTATCTTTTATAAGATTGATGTGCTTATCATGGCCTTTAAGATTCTTCAAGAACAACACCAAGAGAAATGTTAGGGATAACATTTCTATATTATAAGAGCAAATGTGAGAGCTCTCAACATTCATCTGAAATAATTAACAAGTATTTCAACATCATTTTGTATGCTCTTATTAGCTTGGCATCAGCTAATGTTAAGCCGCTATATCTTACTTTCAGAGTATACTTTCCAATATAGCTCATTATCATCATTACATACCCTACTTCAAGTTAAACCGTATACCCAAGAAATATTTATATCAACTATCACTAATCAATTTAACTTTTTTTTTTTCATTTTTTATTATTACATGATATTTCTTTTGTTTTAGATTGTCATGATTAGATTTCATTTCTGAAGTCCCATTTTTCATTGCTTTCCCCATTTCTTAACATACTGATGATGATGATGATGATGATGATGTTGATGATGATGTTTATTGTTAAAAGAAAGAAAAAATAGTAAACCACATATAACTTTCTTTCGTTACATGATACTTAGGAGCAGTACAATTTTAAAATATTTTATTTCAAAACAAGAAGCAATGGAAAACAACATACACATTGCATCAACCAATTTAGGTTAGCAATTCAACTTTAATTGCCTCAAATGAAGCCTCAACTAGGAGAAATATTTATGTACGGCGCTGCGTACATCAGTGAGGTTATTCAGATGGTATTGGAAGGTTATATCCGCGTTATACCCCATGTAACTTCTCTGTAACTTACATGTAACCTACTTGTAACTTTTAGTAAGTTCCACGCTTCTATTTTCATACATTTGTAGGTTACATGAAAATTACAAGGGGTATAACGTGGATATAATCCCCCAATACCCTCTGAATAACCTCTCTTACGTATGCAACGCTGCGTACATCTTACGTACGCAAATTTTTTCCCTCAACTAGGGCATATCTGGATAAATATCAAAAAGCAGCTGTCTTGAAGAACAATAAATTTTAAGAAAATTCACATACATAGCACATAATTCTTACGTACATACATATCTTACTCCTAAACTTTCATATTTACATTCTTATACAAATGAGGCCTCAACCAAGGCATAGCCGGATAAATATGAAAAAGCAATTCAAGATAACCATAAATTTTAGAAAAATTTGCATACATCGCAGAATTCTTACATACGTACATATCTCACACCTAAACTTTCATGTTTATATATACCATTGGTGTTATAAACCTCTGCATGAAAGGGTGAATTTAACTTTTAAAAAGTGATAATAGTACTAATTTTAATGTGATACTGAAAACTTGTGCGTCGTGTGTAAATATAAAAGTTCAGGTGTGAGATATATAAAAACACGAGAATTGTGTGGTATCCACATAAATGCCCTAAAATTTAAACCATATAACCGATTCAGATAGACTAATTTCAATCACAGAGACATAACAAAAATTGAAGTCCTATTTTCTAAAAAAAAGTTAATCCATATTAAAGTGACTAAATCCCCGTTTTGAAACAAAAATTTGTCAAAATTTGTATTTGACAGATGCCCTAAAGTCATATGCTATGGCTAAAATAAAAAAGAAAAATACAGANCAATTCTTACATACGTACATATCTCACACCTAAACTTTCATGTTTACATATATACCATTGGTGTTATAAACCTCTGCATGAAAGGGTGAATTTAACTTTTAAAAAGTGATAATAGTACTAATTTTAATGTGATACCGAAAACTTGTGTGTCATGTGTAAATATAAAAGTTCATGTGTGAGATATATAAAAACACGAGAATTGTGTGGTATCCACATAAATGCCCTAAAATTTAAACCATATAACCGATTCAGATAGACTAATTTCAATCACAGAGACATAACAAAAATTGAAGTCCTATTTTCTAAAAAAAAGTTGATCCATATAAAAGTGACTAAATCCCCATTTTGAAACAAAAAATTGTCAAAATTTGTATTTGACAGATGCCCTAAAGTCATATGCTATGGCTAAAATAAAAAAGAAAAATACAGAAGTGTGACAAAAAATCACAAATGAAAGCCTAAATATGGAGGCATTCTGCAGCGTTTCTTATTTTTCAGGGCAACACCCCATAGACATAATTGAACATGGTTCCTTAAACAGGCATAACAATTACAAATAGATTATACAAGAAACAGATCAGCTCTTTGTATCAAAAACTGTTAATCCGCACCAATCAGATTTCTGATGACGAATGGCAAGATTCCACCATGGTTGTAATATGCTAATTCTACCTGTTCCAGCACAACCTTATCATAATTATCAAGCAAAATATTTACAATTGAAAAAAAAAAAAAAAAGATTTACATGCATATCACTCAATTCCTATGTGTTTACATTCTAACAACTAAACTTTAATTTTTACACACACACATACACACCTATATATATCTTACCTATGCATGTTAAAAGTTAAAATAGTTGCATTTTTATATGATATGAAGGGTTTTGATTGTATGAATGTAAACAATAAAGTTTAGGTGTTATACATGCAAATACATAGAAGTTGGGTGGTAGTATGTAAAGAAATGCGTTCACTTACCTCTGTGTCAAAGCGAACAGTACATGTAAAGGTTTTGCCATTATTGACCGTAACGGTTGCATCTTGACCAGGCTTGATTTCATCTGCACTGGTTGGGAGGTGAATGGTGAAGCGTTCGTGACCGGTTAATCCGAGGGTTTCTGCATCTTCGCCGGACTTGAAACATAGAGGAATGATGCCCATTCCCACAAGATTGCTGCGGTGGATTCTTTCAAAGCTCTTGGCTATTACAGCTTTGACACCCTGCAAATAATTAGTAGCCATGGAGTGCCAGATTTAACAAAATGTGGTTGGATTCAAGGTTGATAAGATACATGAGAGTTTTTAGAGTAGCTGAGTAAGATATGAATCCAAGAATACATACTATTCAATTCTTATGTATTTACATATCTAACATCTAAACTTTTGCTTCTATACATTTTTACCATCCAAATCTATCATATCACATAAAAAATGCCAATATTTTAAATTTTAATGATGAAAATACACATTTTCATGCATAAGTAAGGTTGCATATATGTAAGAATTAAAATTTAGGCATTAGATATGTAAATACGTAAGATTTGAATGGTATGTACATAAATCTTCCATTGATGAAATATGATTTAAATTATAAATAAAAATCTTATATCAAGTTATCCCGCCAAAGGTTAGCAAGGATGGGTTCCAAAAATCTTATATCAAAATCTTCTAGCCCAACTTTTGATTCAAATTTACATAAAGTGGCTCAAAAATTAAGCACATTTTACTAAATAATACTACCTATATTAAAAAAGGAGTTAACTATACCAGAAGCATTGGGCCCTTTGCAGCCCAATCACGCGAACTTCCGCTCCCATATTCTGCACCAGCCAAGATGATAGTGTCATGACCTTCCGCCTTATATTTCTGTTCAAAAAAGTAAAAAAAAAAAATAAGAGATTCAGCTTCTGAAAACTTAAAACAAGCATCAAAAACAAAATTGCAGGTTCAAACATTGCCATTTTAAAAAGTTCTATCATTCAGTTTGAGAGGCTCAGAAAATTACCATCGCGGCATCAAAAACAGAGAGCTTCTCCCCCGAGGGAATGTGAAACGTTTTAGGCCCAACTTCGCCTTCCAAGAGCTTATTGACAAGCCGAATATTAGCAAATGTTCCCCGTGCCATCACCTCATCATTGCCGCGCCGACTTCCATAGGAGTTGAAATCTTTCCTATCTACACCACGCTCCATCAAGTATTTGGCAGCAGGGCTATCCTTGTGAATACTTCCAGCAGGTGAAATATGGTCGGTTGTGATGCTATCACCAAAGCTTAACAGACAGTAGGCGTCCTTCACAGGATGGGGGCCAGGAGGAGACATTTTCATGTCCTTGAAGTATGGAGGCTCATGAATGTACGTTGATGAAGGATCCCATGAATAAAGAATGCTGGGTGACACTTGTAGTTGATTCCACATGGGATTTCCTGATGTAATTGCTTGATATGTAGATTTAAACATGTCTGGAAGAACACTGGACTGCACAGCCTACATAATTTTGAGAAAACAAAGCTTTAAATTATAAAATGATGTCTGAGCAATTTGTTATAAAAATACATGAACTGAATCATAAAAAATTACGTTAGCAATCTCTTCATTGGACGGCCAGATGTCTTTGAAGTACACTTTTCTGCCATCCTTTGAGGTACCGATGGGTTCTTTGTCAAAATCAATGTCAACCTGAAATGTAAAAGACAGAAAATTATGAGTATAAAATTCATAGTGAGGGTAAAAAAACAGGATAGCGTATCAAATTGAGAAATGGCACACTTCAAAGCAAGCAAAGCTTTTGAAGGAAAAAATCGCATTATCATAAAAAAACATGATAACTTTATATCATTATTCAATTATATGGTGGAACAATTCAACCAATTTGGATCAATTTCTTATAGGCCAACACAAAGAGTTGAATCAGGTAAAAAAAAGTTGAATCATGCAGGTTTTATGTTTTACTGGACCTATTAACACTTAAACGAGAATATGCTCGTTAGAAACTTGCACTATTTTGAAATGTAATAGAGATAATGGTCTTTACATCCTTACTTACAGTTTAGTTTGGTTTACATATAGGAACTTTGTATATAAACATACTTACTGATTATTGGTGGTTACTTATGTTATCATAAATTCAAGGAAAACATCCTTATTGATTATTGATGGTTATTTATGTTATGATAATTCAATAAAAAAAAATACTACAATCCTTGTTTTAGCTTCATGTTTTACTTTTCTCGAGGATTTATCAACTCGATGTCATGAAGTCTCCGTATCAACCTGCTTAAGGATTTAATATTTTGGTATCCTTTAATTTCTTTCTCTATCTATCGATTACAAAATTAAGTATTAGAACAAAATTCCTGCTGCTTTACTTTATCTGTAATAAATTTCTTGTTATCGTATTTGAGTACAACAATTTCCTTCTATTTTTCTTTCCGAAATCTCACAAACTTCTTACATCATCTTTCCCTCTCAATCTTTCTTCCATCTCTTGAGCGCTCAATCTCCTGAAATTGTACCCTCGAGCCCTTCCTCTCTTCCATGGAGATCCCGTGCAAAACTTCTGCACCCACCTTCCTTCTCTCTCCTCAAGTGAAAGCATGTAAGAGCCAAACAAAAAATCTTTTCTTCATGTACTGCCTACACAGATCCTTTCCCTCTCTCTATCATCCTCCCCAATTCCTAACATTCCCAAACAAATTCCTAAAACATAAACAAATTTTTACAAATTTGAATTTGAATCTACATTGATTTAATTCACATCCTTAACATTTCCTAAAATCCCTACCACTAAATTGGACAATCCAAGAAAATCCAAATTTAACAAAGCAATCCTAACAAGAAAAAAGATGGAACTACATATCACATTTGAATATGGTTAAATTAGGTGCAATATCCAAGATATCAGTTGCCATGTTGCAAGCAAACCTGCAAACTGAAGCTCTTTCTGCCTCTTGTCACTTAATCGTGAGTGACTAAGAAAATAAAGACGGAAAAATAAGAACGAAAAAGAAAAGAAAAACAAGAGAGGCATCTTTCTTAGGAATTTTTCAAACTACTCTAAGAGGTTTGTTTAATATTTTTCTGAAACGCCATTGAAAAATGAGTTTGATCGTACTCAGTGATAAAGTGCCATTTCTTTCATAAATTGGACTACTTTTCTGTTAATTGCATGCATAAGTTTTTTTAAGGAAACTCATCTCGTAACTAATAGGCATGCAAAATAAGAATGTGAGTTGCCAAGAATTATTTTCTTGGGGGGTGAGTAATCTAGATTGTGTAATTGACATATGAATAAATGAAGCTTTGAAAGCTATTCGCTCTATTTTATGTTTTATTCATTTTCCTAAATCTGAATTTATGTATGAACTTGAAATTTGAAACAAGCAGTTAATTCTAAATTGTGTATAATATTATCCTGGTGGTTGCATTGCATTCAGCAATTGTGCTTGTTTTAGCATGATGTTACCCTCATAACTTTTGAGTATTGAGACAAGAAAATGAAAGATTGCCTAGACATGGGAAAACTATTTTAGTATATGACAAATAGTGTAGAAATCAAGATGACTATGAGAGAAAAAAAATTTAACTGAGTTAAAGATAAGTTAAATGAAATGGCAAACAAATTAAAGACATGAGATTTCAACTGAACCAAACCATAAATTTTGGCAAAGGAATACTTCATGACGTTTTTTCCTTGGACGGAATCCAATAAGAGAATGTTACCACATCCTGTCACCTTAAATGACTTAGAAAAACCTCAATGATGATGATGACGTGCCTGTTGACCTCATTTTTGGTGAGGTCTAGTCTTCCTCTTAGGATTTAGGATCTAGCCTTAGGGATCTCCCTTTGACTATCTTAGAACTTAAAAAACGGGACCCGCCTCGTTTTAGAAGTTCAACCCACTTCTCTACCCTTTTGGAGTTTTGCGTGTGTGGTATCGACTTCTAGCACTTAGAAGGGTGAAACCAACATGAAGAAACCCAAAAGGAATTCCTATAGGACCTTTTGAGCCTTAAGGTGGCCTTCTGCACAATTCGCACTCCCGCGCGCACAAATCTTGCAATTCGGAGAATCGACACGTCTGGTTGCCACAATTCACATCGCTTGCATTGTTACTTGTCGAAGACTCGAATAAACCTTTTGAAACGATCGATCAGGGGTCGAAATTTTGTGAAATTTAAATTTTGACGCGTTTTTGGCCAGATTGTCGACGACGTCGTCCGAGCGACNCAAAATCTTCAATTCTACTCCCGATAATATTATTTCCCTATTTATTTGCACCCAACTTTCAAGGTCTTTGACCTCCCTGAATCTTGGATGTAATCTTCACTTTAGTTGTAAAACTCAACATATTTTAACAANATGGTCTTTACATCCTTACTTACAGTTTAGTTTGGTTTACATATAGGAACTTTGTATATAAACATACTTACTGATTATTGGTGGTTACTTATGTTATCATAAATTCAAGGAAAACATCCTTATTGATTATTGATGGTTATTTATGTTATGATAATTCAATAAAAAAAAATACTACAATCCTTGTTTTAGCTTCATGTTTTACTTTTCTCGAGGATTTATCAACTCGATGTCATGAAGTCTCCGTATCAACCTGCTCAAGGATTTAATATTTTGGTATCCTTTAATTTCTTTCTCTATCTATCGATTACAAAATTAAGTATTAGAACAAAATTCCTGCTGCTTTACTTTATCTGTAATAAATTTCTTGTTATCGTATTTGAGTACAACAATTTCCTTCTATTTTTCTTTCCGAAATCTCACAAACATCTTACATCATCTTTCCCTCTCAATCTTTCTTCCATCTCTTGAGCGCTCAATCTCCTGAAATTGTACCCTCGAGCCCTTCCTCTCTTCCATGGAGATCCCGTGCAAAACTTCTGCACCCACCTTCCTTCTCTCTCCTCAAGTGAAAGCATGTAAGAGCCAAACAAAAAATCTTTTCTTCATGTACTGCCTACACAGATCCTTTCCCTCTCTCTATCATCCTCCCCAATTCCTAACATTCCCAAACAAATTCCTAAAACATAAACAAATTTTTACAAATTTGAATTTGAATCTACATTGATTTAATTCACATCCTTAACATTTCCTAAAATCCCTACCACTAAATTGGACAATCCAAGAAAATCCAAATTTAACAAAGCAATCCTAACAAGAAAAAAGATGGAACTACATATCACATTTGAATATGGTTAAATTAGGTGCAATATCCAAGATATCAGTTGCCATGTTGCAAGCAAACCTGCAAACTGAAGCTCTTTCTGCCTCTTGTCACTTAATCGTGAGTGACTAAGAAAATAAAGACGGAAAAATAAGAACGAAAAAGAAAAGAAAAACAAGAGAGGCATCTTTCTTAGGAATTTTTCAAACTACTCTAAGAGGTTTGTTTAATATTTTTCTGAAACGCCATTGAAAAATGAGTTTGATCGTACTCAGTGATAAAGTGCCATTTCTTTCATAAATTGGACTACTTTTCTGTTAATTGCATGCATAAGTTTTTTTAAGGAAACTCATCTCGTAACTAATAGGCATGCAAAATAAGAATGTGAGTTGCCAAGAATTATTTTCTTGGGTGGTGAGTAATCTAGATTGTGTAATTGACATATGAATAAATGAAGTTTTGAAAGCTATTCGCTCTATTTTATGNAAAATTAGATGCAATATCCAAGATATCAGTTGTCATGTTGCAAGCAAACCTGCAAACTGAAGCTCTTTCTGCCTCTTGTCACTTAACCGTGGAAAAATAAGAACGAAAAAGAAAAGAAAAACAAGAGAGGCTTCTTTATTAGGAATTTTTCAAACTACTCTAAGAGGTTTGTTTAATATTTTTCTGAAACGCCATTGAAAAATGAGTTTGATCGTACTCAGTGATAAAGTGCCATTTCTTTCATAAATTGGACTACTTTTCTGTTAATTGCATGCATAAGTTTTTTTAAGGAAACTCATCTCGTAACTAATAGGCATGCAAAATAAGAATGTGAGTTGCCAAGAATTATTTTCTTGGGGGGTGAGTAATCTAGATTGTGTAATTGACATATGAATAAATGAAGCTTTGAAAGCTATTCGCTCTATTTTATGTTTTATTCATTTTCCTAAATCTGAATTTATGTATGAACTTGAAATTTGAAACAAGCAGTTAATTCTAAATTGTGTATAATATTATCCTGGTGGTTGCATTGCATTCAGCAATTGTGCTTGTTTTAGCATGATGTTACCCTCATAACTTTTGAGTATTGAGACAAGAAAATGAAAGATTGCCTAGACATGGGAAAACTATTTTAGTATATGACAAATAGTGTAGAAATCAAGATGACTATGAGAGAAAAAAAATTTAACTGAGTTAAAGATAAGTTAAATGAAATGGCAAACAAATTAAAGACATGAGATTTCAACTGAACCAAACCATAAATTTTGGCAAAGGAATACTTCATGACGTTTTTTCCTTGGACGGAATCCAATAAGAGAATGTTACCACATCCTGTCACCTTAAATGACTTAGAAAAACCTCAATGATGATGATGACGTGCCTGTTGACCTCATTTTTGGTGAGGTCTAGTCTTCCTCTTAGGATTTAGGATCTAGCCTTAGGGATCTCCCTGTGACTATCTTAGAACTTAAAAAACGGGACCCGCCTCGTTTTAGAAATTCAACCCACTTCTCTACCCTTTTGGAGTTTCGCGTGTGTGGTATCGACTTCTAGCACTTAGAAGGGTGAAACCAACATGAAGAAACCCAAAAGGAATTCCTATAGGACCTTTTGAGCCTTAAGGTGGCCTTCTGCACAATTCGCATTCCCGAGCGCACAAATCTTGCAATTCGGAGAATCGACACGTCTGGTCGCCACAATTCACATCGCTTGCACTGTTACTTGTCGAAGACTCGAATAAACCTTTTGAAACGATCGATCACGGGTCGAAATTTTGTGAAATTTAAATTTTGACGCGTTTTTGGCCAGATTGTCGACGACGTCGTCCGAGAGACCCCGGATGACAAAACGGACTGCGTCGGCGCGTCCGGAACGTCGATTTTGCCTAGGGAGGACAACAATTTTATTGTGACGCCGCGCGTGAGTAAATCACATATCAATTAGTATGTATATATGTATATATATATATATATATATATATATATATGTATGTATATATATATATTAATTTATATAAATCAAATATTTTCTTTCTTCTTTAAGCCCTAAATCTCTAAACTCACGCACCCGAGCTCTGTCTCCCTTCTCACGTTCGCGTGCTGGCCTTTCCTTTTCTCGGTCTCGAGCCAACCGAGTTCATCCCCCTCCACGCGAGAGAGAGTTCACTTCTCATTCGTCCTTGCCAGACATTTTCTGCCCGCGACCCTCCTTCCCGAAGCCGTGCCAGTCTCCCGGAGCTGTGGTTTTCCTTTTCTTGGTAGTTTGACTCTGGGAAGCTTGTTCCCTGGTACACTTGAATGACAAACACTCTTCTTCCCGATACTTACCTCGCTGCCACTAGGCTCGCCGCTTGGTGCTAGATATTTCGGTTGTTTCGCCTTCTGTGAGCAAGGAATGCGTCCTTTTCTTCTTTGGCCCGATTCGAGTGCCGGGGTGGATGGGGTGATCTTCTTTCTCTTCTCCTCTCTTCTCTGCCTATAAACATAATTTCTTTTGAAATTTTGGGGGTTGTTGAAAAGTTTTCTAAAGAAAGGGGTAGAGATTTTGGCTGTGGGAAGAGTTTAGGAGGAGATTTCTGTGAGAGCATCTCCTTGAGGTGGTTTCTGGTGTTGCGGTGCTTTACATTTGCATCAAAGGAAGGTACTCTTTTTCCCCCCCTTCTCAGTGCCCTGTTTCCTTTCAGTTTTCTCTCTGTCGAGCCTTTGAGCATGGCCCTGTTGGATGGTACAGCATGCTAGTTTACTTACTTTCATATATTTTTGAGATATTCGCATGTGAAGGATGAAATGTGAGCATGTGTTAGAAATTAGACTTGGATATTCGCTTAAGGTGATGGATATATGGCATGTTCTTTGTTTATCCTATCATAATTATGTCGACAACGATTTGGATAATTAAAGCATGGTTTTAGAATAATTTCTACTCCTCTTGCAAACATGTTGGGATGTGTATTGTGAAAATTTTCGTTTATCTTTCGTTTAGCATGAGATATTGAAGAATTTATTGGGTCTTTCATGCATGCTAGAGGGTTTCGGCTTTGGCATCTTAAGACTTGCTCTTGCTTAAAATGAATGCTAGAGAGTTCACTTTACTTTCTATACATATGTGGGGGCTCGGTTTAGCTCCTGCGGCTTTCCCTTACTTGAAATATATGCTATGAGAAAATTTATTTAATTTGGAAAGTGCAGTAGCTTGTTTTGAGGACTTGGTTTAGCTCCTCGTGAGGCACCTCCCCTATTCAAATATTTGTTGGAATGATTTCATGCTTGGAATATTTAGACATGCAGGTTGTTCCTCGGCTTTGGATGGCTCATTTTTACCTTAAGGTGGTTGGGACTTTAATTTCTATTAAAACCTGAATTTGTATCAATGTTTGGGTCTTGTTTTAGCCTTGTTGGACTCGGCTTTGGCTTGGTTTGGAGTCTCGGCTTTGGCTTGAAATGGCTAGAACTCTATTTTTGTTTTTATGGAAGCCTGGATTTTAATATTGTTGGATGTGATTTTGGTGCTTCTTAAACTCGGTTTTGGCTTGTAATGGCTCGGTTTTGGAGCTGTGTGGGCATTCGGCTTTCATTGCAGGAGCATGAGATGCTAACTTTTTGTTGAGGTGTTGAAGTTTTCTTTGCTAGCTTTAAGAGGCTCACTTTGGGCTCTTACTGATTTTCGATTTGTTTAGAAGTGGCTGGAATTTTAATTTCTATTAAAGCCTGAATTAATATCAATGCTTGGGTCCTATTTTAGCATTGTTGGGCTCGGTTTTGGCCCCTGCTGGGCTCGGTTTGGCTCTAGTTGGGAGCTCGGTTTGCTTTGTTTGGCCCTTACCCGAGAGGTGGTTTGGAGGTGATTTTGCTGGCTTTGGTTCCTAGTCCTACTCGTGAGACCTATTGGAGTTTCTTGAGTTTAATCTACCCTCTCTTGTTGAGTTTGAATCATTTGAATAATGGTAGATGGATCAAACTTGTTACTTTGAGAGATTGGTGATGTTTTATACTCTCCTATGTATATCAAAACTTGTAGGGAATTGATTCGGGTTTGCCTTAGTCGTGAGCCTCAGTTGTTGTTCCTTGGGTTTGCCTCAGTCGTGAGCCTCCTCTGCTCCTGTGCTTCGGGTTTGCCTTAGTCGTGAGTCTCACTTGCTGTTTCTTGGGTTTGCCTCAGCTGTGAGCCTCCCCTTTTGGTCCTGACCCGTGAGGCCTATTGGAGGTCATTGGGTGTGATTTGGTCCTTCTTGCTAGGCTTGATTGGCTTGAGTGTTGTGGATGAATCAAATTTTTCATCCCAAAAATAATCACTTTAGTTATCCTCTTATGTTTGTCAGGAAAGCATAGTAGTCATTGGTGGTTCTTTTAGTCGCCTNCCATCCCAAAAATTATAATCACTTTAGTTATCCTCTTATGTTTGTCAGGAAAGCATAGTAGTCATTGGTGGTTCTTTTAGTCGCCTTAGCCGTGAGTCTCACTCGCTGCCCCTTGGGTTGCCTTTGGTCATGAGTCTTGGAAGCTATCTTCTGCCTTAGCCGTGAGCCTCATTTAGCCCTATTTCTTGTCTTAGCCGAGGGCCTTGGTGGTTGCTTTCTCTCCTCTATTGGCCCCGACCCTGAGCATTTATTTAGGTTCTGTGGGAAAATTTCATGTTTATTTGATATACGAGACTTTTTTTTAATTCAAAAGTGGGAGAATTTTGATTTCGGCATGAGTTTGGAAATATCGGTGGTGGTTTCCCCGANAATTCGAAAGTGGGAGAATTTTGATTTCGCCATGAGTTTGGAAATATCGGTGGTGGTTTCCCCGAAGTCATTTTCTTTTGAAGTTTGGGAGATTTTAAACCTCATTTTGGAAAAGCATTTGGTGAACTTGATCAATCCTATGTCTTTAGAGTTTGGGAAAATTAGCGCAAACTTGTCTTTTATGTTTGTTAGGAAAGACCTTGGGCCCTACTTTTCCAGGTCTCTTCGATACGAGTTTTGAGAACTGATTCATTCTCTTTTTTGGTGTTTTAGATGGATCAATGTCTCCTCTCTCTCGCCCCATTTTTTTCTTTTCTTTCCTTGCTTCTTGATTCGTTCTTTTTAATGTTTATGTCTGATGCATAAGTGTCCACGTATAGCCTTTTGATATACNACCTTTTTGGTGTTTTAGATGGATCAATGTCTCTTCTCTCTCACCCCATTTTTTTCTTTTCTTTCTTTGCTTCTTGATTCGTTCTTTTTAATGTTTATGTCTGATGCATAAGTGTCCACGTATAGCCTTTTGATATACGTGTAATCATCAAGCAAGGTCGCAAGCAGTCATTTTGGGGCGTACGGTGTTGATGATAAAGACACACCGAAGATAGAACAGAAAGATGACCTATCCTATAACATCAAGATCCAGACATTTGATGAAAAATAGGATATGGTATCCTTCACCGACATAAGTCTAGCGGGAGCTGACTCGAACCTCCTCAGATGATTGACAGTCCCACGCCCGACAATGTAATCGACTCGTGGACAACAAAAATTTCTAAAAGAAAATAAGTTTTGATAAACCCTTTTCAAACAAAAACATACTTTTCTACTACAGAAAAAATTATAACTCTTCTTTGCATGTTTAAAATTTGTATGCATTTTAAAAAATATTAAAACATACTTTANACAGAAAGATGAGCTATCCTATAACATCAAGATCCAGACATTTGATGAACAATAGGATATGGTATCTTTCACCGACATAAGTCTAGCGGGAGCTGACTCGAACCTCCTCAGATGATTGACAGTCCCACGCCCGACAATGTAATCGACTCGTGGACAACGAAAATTTCTAAAAAAAAATAAGTTTTGATAAACCCTTTTCAAGCAAAAACATACTTTTCTACTAAAGAAAAAATTATAACTCTTCTTTGCATGTTTAAAATTTGTATGCATTTTAAAAAATATTAAAACATACTTTAAAACTGGTTGTCCACCTGACGAGTATCTGTTTAGGATGGAAAATAGCCCTCTAAGTGAGGTTCAAGACACACTTCTAGACGAGTGGCAGGTTCTATACATTCGGGTGATCGAGTAGCCTTCGTTGACCCTCGAGAATATATATAGCTGAGTCTAGTCCCATACGAGTGCTTGCAGCCCCCCTCATCCGAATCTTTTTTCTTTGTTTTATCGAAGCTTTGGGACAGGGCACTCGTGTTACTTTTCCTTTCTTTCGAGATTTCTCCGGGATTTTTTTTTACTCGAGTCTTTTTCGTTGATTTCCTCGAGTTTTCTATCATGAGTCGTTGTTACACTCTTCTTTGGATTTCTTGGANATTGACCCTCGAGAATATATATAGCTGAGTCTAGTCTCATACGAGTGCTTGCAGCCCCTCTCATCCGAATCTTTTTTCTTTGTTTTATCGAAGCTTTGGGACAGGGCACTCATGTTACTTTTCCTTTCTTTCGAGATTTCTCCGGGATTTTTTTTTCTTGAGTCTTTTTCGTTGATTTCCTCGAGTTTTCTATCATGAGTCGTTGTTACACTCTTCTTTGGATTTCTTGGATGACGTTTTCTTCCGGACTTCACTTTTGAGATGCACTTAGGCTTGTTATACTTAAAGAACATCGGATCTCACGGGCGTACAAGTTTGTTTTACATTTTACAGTACTTTATTTTCCTGTTTCTACTTGTTACCGTTCTTCCTGTACAGCATGTTATATCATTTATGTTTCTACCTGCTACTGTACTGTATAGCATGTTATATTATTCATGTTTCTACTTGTTATTGTTCTTCCTGTACAGCATGTCATACTAGTCCTGTTTTTGCCTACTACTGTTCTACATGCATCCTACTGTTTGTCCTGCACATTTTATATTATATAGCTTTAAGNTGTTTTCTTCCGGACTTCGCTTTTGAGATGCACTTAGGCTTGTTATACTTAAAGAACATCGGATCTCACGGGCGTACAAATTTGTTTTATATTTTACAGTACTTTATTTTCCTGTTTCTACTTGTTACCGTTCTTCCTGTACAGCATGTTATATCATTTATGTTTCTACCTGCTACTGTACTGTATAGCAAGTTATATTATTCATGTTTCTACTTGTTATTGTTCTTTCTGTACAGCATGTCATACTAGTCATGTTTTTGCCTACTACTGTTCTACATGCATCCTACTGTTTGTCCTGCACATTTTATATTATATAGCTTTAAGCATGTCTTCTTTTATATAGAACATTTAGAGGACTACAACCATAGGGCCTTTTGATTTGACACCATAACAGGACACCCCATAAAACTTAAACTCGTCACGTTGGTGAGCTTGGAGCTAGCGCAGTGGGCAGCACGACCATCTTCAACAGCAGAACATGTCTTCCACAGCAAAACCATTCATTTCCTATAAATTAAACAACAAGTCATAATATTTCGAGGTTGTTTGCCTAATGCAGCATAAATCCTCACTTTATCTGTTAGGCCTTTGCACAGTCAGACTGTGCAATTTAAGCCCTAACTCGTTCTAAGTTCCGAGGTTGTCATCCAATACGACGTGAACCCTCATATTTTCTAGGCGACTTGTGTGACAGTGTCACGCAAGTATAAGCCTTAATTAAATAAAATTGGCAAGATGAAACACTTGAATAACTTCTTCTTGAAACTGAAGCCAAACCATAAGATAGACTGGAAAGTCACCGGGGTTTGTCTCCGGATCTACGACCTCCCCTAGTTCTTTTTCGTTTGGATTCCTCAACAATGTTCCAAATTCGAGTTTTTCCCCTTTACACTTCTCCGTCCGATTCCGTTGAAAAAATCCTACCCTTTTGACATCTTTGAAGATAATATTCCCTGATTTTTATCGAGAGTTTTATTAGGTGACTTCGGTCATTTAAGATGTAATTAACTATAGGGGCATGCCCTTATAGGAAGCTTTTTCGAACCCAGCCTAAAATAAACCTTATTTAATTATTTGTATTAAATAGGGGAATTTATCGGCAAATAAAACGGTTGCGCAGACCAAACGGATGTCACATATTTCTTAGTTTATTTGATTGAGTATTATCCTCAAGTCTTGTGTTTATCCCTCGGGATAGATACAAGATTTGATGTAGAATGCTCTTTCATTTAAACTGTGAAAAATATGAGGTCAGTTTGATTTCATATTTTTCTAAAATTATATATATATATATAT
>JXCR01026757.1:9033-31559 GCA_002079205.1 Phalaenopsis hybrid cultivar
TATATATATATATATATATATATTGTATTGTAACCTTAAAGGGGATTTTATACTCATTTTCGTGAAATCTAAAGAAGCCGCCACTCTGCCCCGAGGATGTAGACAAAGTGCAGAACCTCGTTAAATCTCTATGTTTTCTTGTTGATTTCGATGATTCTTGCGCTTTCTTGACCTTAATTTCTCTACACAGGCACTACATGATGAGTATAGACTAGTGATATTTTATGTACAAAAAGAGTTTGGTAGGGTGGTGCATGTTCCTTCAAACTTACATACCACTTGTTGGTATGCTCCTAGATTTAAATGATTGACAGGAATTGATTTGTTCTCAAGGTTTAATACATGTCATCATTAGCACTACTGTTAAGCTTATGGCCTTTATCGAACCATATACTTTTGTTAGGTGAATGATAGTCGAGCACAAATCTCAATGATTATGTGGCACGATTATCCACTTGAATAGATGACCAAAATGCCCTCAAATGAAATCATATTTATAGCTGTCCAATGCTATTCTCAAGGGCAATGTGGTTTTCTATCCAGCATTTGTTTGCCTAGATGTCCAAATGACCTTCATTTGTCCTACATATTATAGTAACCTCTTACAGAGTAAGATAAGAATCCATCTTTTACTTTACATATCTCCTGATTTTAATTCAGCTTAATATAATAATCAGAAATTCTTCCTAAGAAACTTTTTCTCTTGATGTACTCATTCATTTGTTGCCATGCTTGATGTACTCTATATCTTTTGGGGAGTCTGACAACCACCATGCTGAAAATCAAATTTTAGCTTTCTGGATATCCTAAGAAAACTTATTTTCTATGTATGGTAGCCATGGCAAAGCTATGAGAGCTTTATATTTCTTTTAAAATATTAGTCTTTCTTTGTCAAAATTAAGTAAGACTGCATGGTCTCGTCAAAGTAATAATTTTGCAAGCGTCTGTATGATTATGAGGAAGAGGGAGGGTTGATTACATCTTTGAATATTATTTATGTCGTACATCAAAAAGGTTTCTGTACCGATCTTAATCAATCAATGACAAATTCAAATTCAACATATGTTTATTTGAAAAAAATGATATATGTGAAAGTTAATTTTTTTATTGGTGTGTGAATATAGAACGATTATCAGTTAATTTCCTCAAAAAAATTTATGTGCACCATTCAATATATATTTAATTATAAAATTATTTATTATAGGCCATATCCCCATCTTCATCAAATGAAAAAAATAAATGAATTCATCTATATGTTCTTAAATATAATAACAAGTGACAGAAACTCATATTATTTGACAACGAGCTCGAACAATGGCATATAACATCTAACTAATATTAAGCTGCATTTCTGTGAGAGAAAAATAAACTTGTAAACTGAGAGAACATTGCATGTAGATTTAAGTTTGTATGCATGCGGATTCTATGTACAATCATGTTATACATCATTATACACAAATAATAGTATAACATATCTGCATGCATGCAAACTCCATACCTAATATTTTATCGCATAAGCTATATACCTGCTCTCTTAGGGAGTGATTTCCAATTGCCTACACCATTGTTCTTAATATAGCTGGTGAGCAAAGCATCCTCTCGTGATGTCCATGGCCCTTGGTGTAGCCCCACCTTCGTGCAGCATGGAGTCCTTCCCATCTCTCTCTCTCTCTCTAGATTATAGTTTCTCAGACATGAAATCTTCAGCACCATTTATACAAAATGAAATCTGATCCACTTCAATGAGCTAGAATTGATTGCAACACTAGAAAGAATTATATTTTATTCTTCTGAATTTTCTCTGCAGCACAAGTAGCAGTCAACAATGGTTGTTGACGGTCGGATGGAGCTGTAGATATCGGCTATACTTTTCTGTAGTATGACACGTGGCTGAGAACGGGAGAGGAGATGGTGGCAGCAATATTCTGCGTGGAGCTGAAGGCGTTGACTCTTGTGTTGTTTTATGGTAAAAGTATATGCTATGCTGATATGGTTGGTTTACTTTTAAGACGTAATTATTGAAAATGAATTTTGATTTTGTTTTAGAAGAAAAGCTGGCTCAATATAGATGGTAAATTATGACTCCATTTTATTTGTATAAGTTATAGTGATTTGATTTATCTTAAGTTCAATAATAGATAGATAGATAGATATATTTTCAGCAAAGACGGCCTAAGGCTATTATATGAGTCTCGATCATCCCGATGCGCCTAACAATTCGAGTACCGCACCCTCCATCGGGTGGAATGGAACCCCAGACCAGAGGGGACTTACAACTGACAAGCAGATGTCTGACCAACTAATCTGAGTATGCGGCTTACTATAAATAAATATATTTATTTATACATACTATCCTTGTGTAGCTTACTATAAATAAATAAATTACTATAGTTATAATATAATATAATATATAAATTAGTATAAGTTACTATCCAATTTATTTATATAATTTACTATCTTATAATATATATAATAAATATTTATTTAAATCATATAAATCATTGTGTTCAAACATTTTTGATGTGAAGCTTGCTTCAAGAAAACTCAAAAGATGGAGTCTATATTTAATTTCAAACAACTAGAGTAAATTAACAACTAAAAAGGTGTTGGTGGCACTTCAACCCACAGATAAGATTTTGCACGTTTATCTCATCTGAGATGGAACATATTTTCGCTCCACAAGCAAATTTTCTTCAGATGTTCATCTCAAATAAAAGAGTCGATTCATGTAAAAAGTGTAAACCAAATTAGCCTATCTTTATTGAATACATTCAAGTGGTGATAAAATTCGTAGCAATATTCTCATTCATCAAAATCTCAAATTTTTAATCAGTTAACATGAATGCACCCATCACGTTGCCATTAAGATATAATGTATTCAAATCTTCAATTCAAGATATCATCTATGAATATAATCTCTTAACCCCCCAAGAGCACATCATCTAATAAAACTAGGCCAAAACAAGAAGAATTCAATCTTATTTATCAAAAATAAGCATAAATTTTATTTATATAAGGATTAAAATATACATTCATGGATATATCAATCGAGTTTCTATAAGATTTGCAATCTATGTGCATGTGAGGATGATTATATATTTTTAATAATTAAGAATTGAATNTGTAGCAATATTCTCATTCATCAAAATCTCAAATTTTTAATCAATTAACACTAATGCACCCATCACGTTGCCATTAAGATGTAATGCATTCAAATCTTCAATTCAAGATATCATCTATGAATATAATCTGTTAACCCCTTTAATATCCCGAGTTTATGTTGATTGGATTACTTTGCCCAAGAGTACATCATCTAATAAAACTTGGCCATAACAAGAGGAATTCAATCTTGTTTATCAAAAATAAGCATAAAATTTTTTATAGAAGGATTAAAATATACATTCATAGATATATCAATTGAGTTTCTATAAGATTTGCAATCTATGTGCATGTGAGGATGATTATATATTTTTAATAATTAAGAATTGAATGAGCTAGCTCTCATTTTATTGGTGAGAAAAGTGATGCCATGATACAAACCTACAAGGAAAAATAAGTGAAGTTTTCCTCTTCATGGTGGGCTAGAAGTCTTATCCATCCGTATAAAATATTCAAAAAGTTAATCCAACATGATTGCTAGTAATCAAAGGAGCGAAATTAATGCCGTGCATGTGTGAAAAGTTCACATTCGATTTATGTGATCTTTGTCTTATCTCCACCTTATATATATTTTTTTGTAATAAATAGTCTTATCTCTAATTCAAATGATGACATTGTACCAAGAAATTTCTCCAAATCTGAAATAGATGGGTGCATGAATCAAGACTTTGAAATGTGCGTTTTGATTATATTGATTTGTATCAGAATTGAATGAGCATAATCTTGCTATGAATTAGATTAAATTAGGTCTGTTTGAGGCAGCTTATTTGGTGCAATAGAGTTTTAAAAACACGTCTGGACTGTTTGGGTAAACTACGTTTTGACAGCTTATGCGTTTTGTGCGGCGACAGCTTTCTTGCGGCGGTCTGGTTTTTCCAAAAAAAAAAAAAAATTTCCTAATAGCCACCGNTGTTTTGATTATATTAATTTGTATCAGAATTGCTTGAGCATAATCTTGCTATGAATTAGATTAAACTAAGACTGTTTGAGTCAGCTTATTTGGTGCAGTAGAGTTTTAAAAACACATCTGGACTGTTTGGGTAAACTACGTTTGGACAGCTTATGCATTTTGTGTGGCGACAGCTTTCTTGCAGCGGTCTGATTTTTCCAAAAAAAAAAAAAAAATTTCCCTAATAGCNATATTATTTTTAATTAACTTATCAGCAGATTATTTAATAAGCTGCAGCTGCCCCAAACATACCCTAAATTTAGATGTATTTATGTATAAATGTTCTCGCCTATAAATTTATATGTTTGCATGTGTGAAGAAGTCATTGTTCTATATAAAATGATGTGCATGGAAATTATCTTAGGCTAATTAGGATAGTAATGAAACTTTGAGCAAAGATTAAGGGATGAACAGAATAACTACAAAAAAAAAATCTCAAACAAAATACAAATTTTATATTGTTGGATGAGACTCGTCTGTATCCATGGTTGTATACAGGTCCAACATCACACTAAGCCTTAAAAAAGGGATACAGAGTAGATTGCGCTTCATCTATATAAAAATACAATTTTGATAATGTTAACAACTTCTAGGGGACAGAATCTTATTGTGAAGATGCAAAAATTTTTCTGTGCGGACTCCTGACGTAGCTCTACGTGCGGCGCAGAGTATTTCTGAGTTATTTTCAGGTTATTTCTGGGTTATTTTTGGGTTATTTCTGGATTATTTCGGGATTATTAAAAATAACCCAGAAATGACCTGAAAATAACTCAGGAATAATCTGCACCGCACGTAGAGGTACGTCAGGTGTCCGGACAGAAAATGCGCGCGTGAAGATGAGGGCTAGTAGAGTAGAATAAAACATTTATGCGGCTACTTCTTTTTTATCATTTGCTACAAGAGCTTCTTAATCTCTTTACCTTCTCTCTTCCTCATATTTTTTTTATGAGTCATCAACTAAATTTATCATTTGAAACTGATCTCGAGGCATTTGACAATGATCTCAAGGGCATTTTTTGAGCAAAAAATATTCAAATTCAAATTAAATTATCCAGGGATCCGATTTCTACAACCTTATAGTCAAACTGACCGTCTAGACAAGACGAACATGATGATACCAAAATTGATCCAATTTGAGTACATTCACGCCCGGATCAAGCCATTGAACAACATTTGGAGGCTTTGGGTGGTTGGTTGGTTGGAATGTCAAATCCAAATTTAAGTACATATAGTCAAATCGAGCATCTTGATGAGAGGAATCCAATAAGCCTAAGCTTTCTTAATACTGAGGTCATTAAAGTCTCAAACTATTAAAAAACCTCAATGATTAGGTGGAATCAATATGAGTTGTTCAATAAGCTCATTATGGGAGTTATTTGTTGAATGACTAAAACTCCCCTCCCCTAATTCCCATAATTTGACCCATTCTCTTGACTTGAGGGAGAGAAGGAGAAGGGAAGCCTAATTCCAGCAATTTTCTGGACTTCAGACCGAGCGATATATTCAGACCTTCGTAACCGCAGACCACCATCAACTATCACCTGTCAACCACCGTCAATTGTTGTCGATTACCTTCAACTTACCACTGTTGGTGGACTTTGTTGTATAACAAAGTTCTCTTTTGAGAAATGAAGTACTCTTTTTAATAGCGAAGTATCCTATGGAGTAACAAAGTACTCTATTGAGTAACGAAGTATCTTATTGATTAGCGAAGTATCCTATTAAGTAACTACTCATTTGATGGAGTAACAAATTATCATGTTAGGTAATGAAGAACTATGTTGAGTAACAAAGTATCACAAATACTACACAATGATGTAACTCAAACATAGTAAAAATCAGGCTATAACTCACGATGGAAACTGCTATCAATTGTTGTATTCAAAATACAATAACTTTTTATATATATTGTGTACAAAAAACCGTTTCTCAGTTGTAAGATAAGGGTTTAAATTTATGCTTGTAAACTTATAGTGGATCATTTTGTTGAGTGGCCCGCGGTTTTTTTCCTTTATGGGAATTTCAATTGTTATTCATTACATGTGTATGACTTGGATTTTTGTATAATGTTGAGACGTTAAATTATTACTCTAATGTCATGATTTTTTTGGCACACGATAGTTTGGCGCCCTATTTGGGAAACAAATTCTCTTTAATAAAAGTTTATATTATATAAATGGCTAAAATGTGTAAAAAGCTTCATGTTTTAACACACATCATTTTCGGACACAATCTCAAGGTACATGACGTCAAGCCTTTGATTTTTTCCGTAGCATGATGCATCCTATTGGTGAGAATGTATCTACTTTGCCTTTTGAGAGCTGCTTGCGAAGGATGGAGGAATCTCTAAATGAGATTCTTTATTTTCTACATGTTGCTCGACAACAAATATTAGAGTTAGGAGTTAAGGTTCATTTACCCTAAGATCAACCATCAATCAGAGATACACATGTAGAGGATGCTCTATCGACAACCCATCCTTATACTCGAGTTCTTCCTCCGCTAAAACTCGGAGTTGATTTCTTGAATATTGCTAATTTCACTCATTCATCTCAAGTAGCATGCTCCTTACACTAACATTATCAGCTTAATTAAATCACTATTGATGAAGCTATTCACAAACATCAAAGATAATTTGAATAACCTTCTAGGAAAGGCAATCATACGTTTGGAGAAGTTGCACAAATCTCCATAAGAGGAAGCAACCAAAGTCAATTGAAGAGAAATGCAATCAATCTAAGACATCTAATCACTCTAGTGAACACATCCAAAATTAATCTTTTAATGGAGATTAAAAATTTCAAATACCTTAAGTGGCCAAATCCATTAAAAATCTAAATGGTGGAGACCAATTTAATATTGTAATTTTTTTACATACAAAAGTGAATTCAACAGAAAAATTCTTGCACTTAAAGAAAGAAACTAAATGTTTGATACATCAAGGTCACCTGGGATATTACATACAAGAATGAGGTAAGGAGGATAAGAAAACAATTACTAAAATTATTAAATAAGAAGTACAACTACCACCTATCTTATCTCTATGAAAAAACTTGTTGCTTTTATCTTAACATGTAAGCTTATAATTTTATCTCTCACAATAAATTCACTTTTATTATTATTATTAGTAGCAAAAAAGTATTATCCAGTTAATGTTTTATCAATGAATTTTTGTCATTTTAAGAGAATTTTCTTATGAATGAAACTATTTATTATAAGACCCCATGAGAGCAAGTGATAAACACAATCTAAACTTATGCCCCTAGAAGAGAAGCTCATGAGGCACTCTTGATGGGAAGCTAGTAGTGGACATAGTTCTCACTAAAAAGACCCATTGAGGCTAAGTGGCTGACAAGCTCTTCATCCATACCCCTCAAAGGCACACCATATGGTGGCCTCGATAGGAAGCTAGTAGTGGACATGGTCCTCACTAGAAAAATCTCATAAGAGCATGTGGTTAACACGGTCACCACTCAAAAAATCTTAGAAGACCGCAAGCCTCAGAAGATACAATCATATTAAAAATTTTCAGAAGGCTATAATCCTTAGAAGGTATATGTACATTAACAAATCCTTGAAGGTAACAAACCTTAGATGGTATGAATACATTAAAAAATTTTAGAAGGTTGTAAGATTCAAAAGGTATATGTACAATAAAATCTTAGAAGATAATAAGCCTTCTAAGATACATGTACAGTTACATTGAAAAACCTCAATAAGCTACAAGTCTTAGAAGTTACAAATACATTTAAAAATCACAGAAAGCTGTAAACTTTAAAAGGTTTTTGTGCACTTGAAAAAGAAAATCAAAGATCTATAAACCTTAGGAGGTTCTACTTACTCATGAAGCTAAATATTTTACCTGAGAATTAAAAAAGGTACAAGCCTCAGATAAATTTGGTGTTATTGCATTCCTATTAGGGGAGAAATATTTCAATAAGGTGTATTAAATTCTTGAATCTTATCTTCTCTAAAGGGTAAACTTTAAGGAATTAATGTTCAAACATTAGCATTAATATGTGGAGGTTGTGGCAGCCTGAAGGCATGAATGACCTCAATGTGTGAAGGCAATAACAATCTAGCTCCAAAAAATACTTGGTAACTCTACTTTCACTTTGCAGCTCGAGATTATACTATAATATAGCAAAAAATGAGACAGATAGTACAATGAACTATCCAAATGTGTAAAAATTTTAAATATATATGTGCATTATCCAAAAGTGTAAAAATATACAACAAATAGGTGCGCGAGATGTACAAACAAATACACTATCATAATCTAAAGCAAAGGAAAAACTATAACTGCAGACACTCTATCGCAAAGCACGTAAGCTACAAGCTAAAGAATAGAAACCATTAATTTATCATAATGTATTCCTCTCCAGTGTGATATTGCAAGCCACTCCCAGCTTCTCCCCTTTCTGAGTGAGAAGGAAAACCTTTGGAATCTTGGATGGGAGTCAGGTCATCGATGTTAGCAACAATCAAATGGTGCATCATACGAATTCATTTTTAGAAGCCTTTATTGAATTCTCTTACACACTAGATCCACAACTCTATATTCTCTTCTTTAAGAGCCAATATTACACTTGAAAAACTACAGATCGAAGTTAGCTTGTGTCTTTCTTTGTTCTTCTCATGTATTCATTAATTCTAAACTTTGTCAAAAAAGTAAAACCACCAAGAATGATAATTCAATCCTACACTTTGCTAATTGATTTCAATAATAATATTTTTATTGTGTTGATGTTATACACTCTTTTGTACTAGCTAAGGAGATAGTTGATCCTTACAATCTTGGTCTTCTAAGCTTTGAGGAAATGACCACCTAATCTTTAGAAAATGTTTTTATTTCCTCCTTAGGATTCTTATAATTTTCTTAATTTTTTGGGGGATGGGATTCGCCTCACATCAATACCTCAAAGCGTAAAAAATATCATCTAAGAAGTGTAACAACAAGCATAAAGGACTTTGGGGGTTACACTACACCAACATAGAAGGATGTGCATTGATATGCAAAATGTCTTTGAGGGTTACACTATAATAGCTTAGAAGGATGCAAAATAATAGGCCAAAAAAACTCTAGGAGGTGCGTTACACAAACATAGAAGAAGGCCAAATAATAGGCAAAAGAAACTCAAAGTGTTGTGTAACTCAAGCATAGAAGAAGGCACAATAACAGACCAAAGGACTCCAGACTCTTCATAGTGGAAGTGTTTCCTCTCCCCTCTATGTTTGGCCTATTAACCATAGGCTTAAAAATTGTAGAAAAGGTCCCAAATTTGTGAAAGTTAAAATTCTGCATTCGGGCACATGACAACCATCCAATCTTGTAATTGAGGATTGTCCTGCATGATCTGCAGGTTCTCCTAAGAGAAATTCAGTGGATTCATTATGTCCCATAGTTTTTGTGTAAGGGATTGAGTGATTCATGGGTCATGCAGTGCTCAGTTTGATCTGCGGCTTGAATAGCTGACCCAGACTGTGTTGATCCTACAAGTGTCCCTGACCTAACCCAACCGGATCTAGTAGTCTAGAAAGCCACCCATGAAGTGGGCACATTTAACTGCTCTTCCATGCACCCAACGACTATTGCCGTCGTCTGCAATCACCCACCTCCAACCTACCCAAAAATTTTTGAATTCTTTATCCTATTTTTATTTTTTGAATTATTTTTTAATGATACAAACTAAAATTCTTGAAATAAGGAGGAAAATGAAGCATCATCAACTAATTTAATATTTTTCACAAATCTCGTGGCATTAGAAATGGATCTCGAGACATTTTTTAGTAAGAGATATTATGATTCAAATTAAAAATTATCCAAAACTTTGATTTCAACAAACTTACTATCAAATTAATGTTCTCAATAAGATGAACCCAATGATACCAAAATTGATCCAATTCGAGCTAATTAAGCTCTAATCAAACCATTGAACCACATTTGGAGGCTTTGGAAAGTCAGTTTGAAGGTAAAATGAATTCCAAATTCGATGGATCCATAGTCAAATCAATGTCTCAATGAGAGGAATCCAATGAGCCTACGATTTTTTAATTCAGAGGTCTTTAAGACCCTTAGATTATGAAAAGAACCTTTATAATCAAAGGGAATGAACATGGGTCGTTAGATCGGGTGGTTATTTGATTTATTAACCGACTTTCCAAAATACTCCTCCCCTGGAGTCCATAAATAAACCCTCTCTCTTCACATGAGGGAAATATGAAGAAGAAGAGAAGTGAAATTCCAGTGTTATTCTAGACCAAAGACCGAATGATAACTTCTGGTCTTCATAACTGCCTACCATCGATGACAAATGTAGGCTAGTCATCAACAAACATTGTCGAATGCCCTTTGCTCATCATCAATGGTGGACTATGTTAGGTAAAGTCATTCTCAGTTAGGTAATAAATTTTTCTATCAAGAAAAGAATTTTATTGAGTAACGAAGTATTATGTGGAGTAACAAATTACTATGTTGATTAAAGAAGTACCCTGTTGAGTAAGAAAGTATCATGAAGTGATCTTTTGAGCAATGAAGGACTTTGTTGAGTAACGAAGTACCTTTTTGAGTAAGTAAATACATCAAATACCGTGCAATGATGTACCTTGAACACAATGTATTATACACATGAAAATAACTCCCGGTGGTAACTGCTATTGCGCACTGTATTAAAAAAAAACAACAAATCTCTCTGTATATTGTGTACGAAGAAATATTATACTAGTGTAAAATTAACACCCATTCCGAGTTGTGCGATAAGTGTCTACTTTTATACTTGCAAACTAGTGGGTCATTTTGATTGGGCTTGGTCTTAGATTACTCACTATTGGGTTTTCCATGTAAAAAGTCGTGATGTCTTCTCTTGTAATTTATTAATGACCGAACATAGTTATGCCATTTTTAGTATTTATTGCAAACTTTAATGGTACCTCTATTTAAAAATTTATGATACTTTTCAATTTATGATTTCATGATATCCTCTTTATAAGGCCTTACAATACCTACCTCTTACCACTTTATTGTAGTTACCATTTATAAACTTCATAAATGGGAGAAACTATTTAAAATAACTAGAAAATTTACTCTACACTAAATAAGGCCAAAACCATTGGCTTTGGAGGTTACTACTTATAAGTTAAATAAAGGACTACTTATAAGTTAAATAAAGGACCTACAATATTCTTTTTTCTTTGGTTCCATGATTGAAAGTCTTAACATGACTATCCTTTGCCACTCAAAAACCTCCCTCCCATTTCAAACAACCCAACCACTAGCACCAACAACACATTTTCCTCATCTTTCACATTCCTTGTCAGCACTTCAATATATTTAGTCATTTCTTATCAGCATGATGATGGTATAAATCACTTGGGAATCTTTGAAATTATCATTAAGAAATTAATTATTTTCAAAACTACAAATAATTTTGTATAGTTTGCTATTCTATTCATGACACATTCCATATTAAGTTGATGCTACTCAGTTTGATGCATTTGTTTGCTGAATTCAATTCCTGAGGAGCAACATTGACATCAAGCTTGAATCGCCTTAATTAAAAACAAAAGCAGATCTGTAAGGCTATCTCACCTTACTTGAAAATCCTTGAAGAACGAAAATAAATTTCAACACTTCTAGATACGTTGGACAATTTCTCTTCCACGGAGTTGAATTCGGCTTCACTTGAAAGTAATAACTTGGCGAAAAAAATGTGCGTGCATTTTGATATATTCTTCGTCAGAATTTTCTTTATGTTGAATCCAGGTTTGTCATGTGAGGTACGCCCAAGAATTGGAGCAGTAGTGACATTGATGGAGAAGTTGAGAGGATGGGAGAAAGAACTGGGGTATATTTTTTGGCTCTGTGATTCATTTTACGTGTTGTATCTTGGGGGTTACAAGAGAAAAAGAGAGATCTTCTTAAGGAGTTTGAGTCTAGAGAGAAGAGTTAAAAACCCCTAATACATAGCATAGACTCCATATTTATGGAAGATAGAGTATCAAAAGGTAAAAAAAATATACATTTGTCTCTGCTTTAATAGGGGAATTACATGACGTTATTTTCTTTTATAGTGTTTTTTCTTATTTTTAGTTGATTTTGGCATCTTTTAATGTACTTGAATCATCTGGTCGGTACGTTCTCGAGTCAGTTGACTGAGCTGGTGTCAGTCAGCTATTTTACCTAGATGTCGGTCAACCCTCGCTTAGAAAATCGATTGGCTTTTAGAATGGTAGTCAGTCTACTTTAAGGTGGCTGGTCGGCTTGCTTATTCCATGATTATTTTCGGAGATCATTGAGAATTTTTTGGGGAGTTGTTGAGAGAGCTTCATGTTGGAAGTGTTGATTGGTGTGAATGTCTGTTTTATGTTGGTAGGTCGCCAATTTCAGTCAACTAACAATTGGTCGGTTGGCGATTCTTCCGTCAGTTGGCTTTATGAGTACTTGTAGCTTTTCATTAAAGGGGAGTTCCTCGTTGATCTTTTTTAACCTAGTTCGTCACATTTGTGTATACTATTTTTTGGTGTACACTTTAAATGATGATACCTGGCTCTTTCGCGTCATGTTTGATCAATTGTTTTTTATCAAAAATCTATGGAGAAAATAAATATATTTATAGTTAATTTTATACACATTCATACCACACAACTTGAATTGACAGGGTGACTCGACGAACATGACCCACGAGACAGGATTGTGTAAAACCCAACCATGTAAGCAATTTCAGCAGAGCCTGATGTTGCTTGCCCTGAGTCATGTCAACTCACCAATGAGGCCAGAAGATTAAGGTAGATCTTTAACTTAGCCAGTTTAGCCTAGGCGAACTAACAGCCTAGCCAATTAGGATTTGCAGAGCCTGTTGGCATGATGACCTTTTGTAGATCGCTTCTAAGAAAAACCAACTCTGTATGTCCTGGCAAGCATAGTACAATATAGTATGTAGAATTTTGCATCAAAGAAATATGGATTCAAGTCTGCATTAAATTCCATTGCACTTTATTCTTATTTTCAATCTAATTTTTTACTATGAAAAGGCGTGGTTTTAGAAATCGTACCAGACCGATCGGTTTGATCGGTCCAATCATGAATTGGTTCGCTCCAAGCTCAGAACCATTTTTTCATAGAATCAGAATTTAACTTGCCTAAACTGGGGTTAAACTAGAGAACCAGTAAATCGGTTTGATTTTTTAAAGAACGAATATGTTCAAATATTATCCAATTTTAGCCTTCTGATTTTAATCAAATGACAAAAAAAAAAGGTATTTAAAGTAAAAAATTTGAGAAAATTTAATGACTTAAACTTTTTATTTAGAATATTGTTCAAAATATTCAAAAGTGTCATCTTAAATTAAAATAGTATTTGTTGAATAGATAAAAATGATATTAATCTATCATTATTTTATTATTTAAATTATATTAAAATAATTTAAATTTTTATTGTGTCATTTGGTTCAATTTAATTGAACAATTGGATCTTAAACTATTCCTTCCAGTTCGATGTTCGGTCCAATTTTAACAATCTAGCACCCTCTTCGATCCATTTTTCAATTCCTCACTCAAATATCAAAATTCATTATAAAATTCCAACCCATACTTTTCTTTATTTATCAAATTTTCAATTATTTGATTATAACACGCGTAAATACATCAGTTCGATAGTTCAAAAATATAGCGTAGGAGCTAGATTTTGTAAATAGCAATGCTTTAAGCTCTATGTATGTAATTATCCCTTCAATATATATTTCACGGTTGATATCATAATCAACATTCACTGAATTGGCATATGGCTCAATAAACTTGTAAAAGGCAACTTAACTTTTATGACTTTCATTCATTGGGGGCATATTATTTGAAGTTGGCCAAAATCAGGCCAAGCACCAATGAATGTTTAAAAATGCTATCTTTTTTTTTCCTAAATCTACTCAGTAAAAAAAGGAAAGGGTGTATTTACTTGTGCCAAGGTTCATAATAATCATGGCACAAGATTGAACTAGCAAGTTACTCCTTGAAAGCAAGCTAAAATGCCCCTAAATTAAAATCTTGCAGGTGTAGCCAAAGCGTCCCTATGATGATTTCTTCTAAGAGAGCTAAAAGCTCCTAAACAGACGGTTAGTCAGTGCTTAGTGAAAGCTATACATTTTATTTTACTTAAATAGATATTATTGAGATATCTAACAAATTTGCTGACATTTAAAAAAAATTTGGTAGAACATTTTCTACGTACCATAGTTTGACTCGCCTATGAGAGCTCGACAACCCTGCCAGCTATATATGAAACCCACTTTGATGAAGGGTCATTGTCTATAAAAATTGCCCTAGCTAATCTTAGTAGGTTGACAATATAGTTAGGCAAACAACATATATTTTAATTTATCCTATAGAGAAGAGTAAGGTTTTACCCTCACAAGCAAGCATAAAATGAGTTTTTTCATTCTCTTATTTATTTGTATTTGTCTTATGAAGATATAAGAGAATTAAATAAGGAAATGGATGCCCCTAAGACAATCTATTTAGTTAATAAGCTTCCAAATTAACCTATCAAGCCGATCTTGCTGAGCTACCGACTTAATGAACTAGCACGTTTTCATGTCGTCTGCAATTTGACTCTACTAAAATGTCAAGTAAAGGAGCTGCCAAATCAGTTCATAAAATTGACCCTGGTAAACTAGTTAGTTGACAATCCGATCGGTGCAAAGTGCCGAGTTCCAAGTGCCAAACTCCAAGTGTCGAACTTTAAGTGAGTAATTTCAAGTGCTAGTCATCAACTCTCAAAACTCAAGTTCCATACAACTACAAGGAATGATATGGTACGACTGTGAGATTTGATATGACGTTACGTCAAAGGCGAATGCACCATAAGCTATGAAAAGAGTTGTCGAAAATTTGAAAGGTGGCCGGACAAAGAAAGGAGAATTAACCATTCTCTCTCCCTCTCTTTCACCCTCTGTCCCTTCTTTTTCCATGTCCCCCTCTTTTTGTAAACGCAAGTAAGTTTTGTGGAATGACCAACAAACAATTCGAAATTTACCAAATTTGAGTACAAAATATTAAATTTTGAATATATTCAAGCCTGAATTTTAACATAAAAATACTAAATAAAAAGATAATTATATTCAAAATAGATTAAATAACAAAATAACTAATATTGAAGATATTTACAAAATATGAAAAATAGTGCCTATAACATTACAAACCAAGATAAATAGTTTATAAAAATAAACAACATTAATGCCATTATTCATAATTTGGAAGCAAAGTGAAGAATCCTAAGGAGTTGAGTTTTAGTACACACTCAAGAAAAAAGAAGGCATTTTACATGCATGCCACAAAATTCTAATATNTACATATAAACTTAATGAGTAGTAGTATTTCGAGCCAAAACGAGCCGAACACGAACGAGCACGTCTAATTTCGTGTTCGGCTCCTTAACTTATCGAACGAAATTAACGAGCCAAACACGAGCTTCTTAACGAGCCGAACACGAGCTTTACGAACAATGAGCCGTTTTTACAGCCCTAATGTTGAGTAACAAAGTATCATGAAATGATTTTTTGAGCAATGAGTAAGGAAATATATCAAATACAGTGCAATGATCTACCTTGAACACAATGTATTATACACATGAAAATAACTCTCGGTGGTAACTGCTATTGCACACTGTATTAAAAAAACAACAAATCTCTCTGTATATTGTGTACGAAAAAATATTATACTGGTGTAAATTTAGAACCCATTCCGAGTTGTGCGATAAGTGTCTACTTTTATACTTGCAAACTAGTGGGTCATTTTGATTGGGCTTGGTCTTAGATTACTCACTATTGGGTTTTCCATGTAAAAAGTCGTGATGTCTTCTCTTGTAATTTATTAATGACCGAACATAGTTATGCCATTTTTAGTATTTATTGCAAACTTTAATGGTACCTCTATTTAAAAATTTATGATACTTTTCAATTTATGATTTCATGATATCCTCTTTATAAGGCCTTACAATACCTACCTTTTACCACTTTATGGTAGTTACCATTTATAAACTTCATAAATGGGAGAAACTATTTAAAATAACTAGAAAATTTACTCTACACTAAATAAGGCCAAAACCATTGGCTTTGGAGGTTACTACTTATAAGTTAAATAAAGGACTACTTATAAGTTAAATAAAGGACCTACAATATTCTTTTTTCTTTGGTTCCATGATTGAAAGTCTTAACATGACTATCCTTTGCCACTCAAAAACCTCCCTCCCATTTCAAACAACCCAACCACTAGCACCAACAACACATTTTCCTCATCTTTCACATTCCTTGTCAGCACTTCAATATATTTAGTCATTTCTTATCAGCATGATGATGGTATAAATCACTTGGGAATCTTTGAAATTATCATTAAGAAATTAATTATTTTCAAAACTACAAATAATTTTGTATAGTTTGATATTCTATTTATGACACATTCCATATTAAGTTGATGCTACTCAGTTTGATAAATTTGTTGGCTGAATTCAATTCCTGAGGAGCAACATTGACATCAAGCTTGAATCGCCTTAATTAAAAACAAAAGCAGATCTGTGAGGCTATCTCACCTTACTTGAAAATCCTTAGAAGAACGAAAATAAATTTCAACACTTCTAGATACGTTGGACAATTTCTCTTCTACGGAGTTGAATTCGGCTTCACTTGAAAGTAATAACTTGGTGAAAAAAATGTGCGTGCTTTTTGATATATTCTTCGTCAGAATTTTCTTTATGTTGAATCCAGGTTTGTCATGTGAGGTACGCCCAAGAGTTGGAGCAGTAGTGATATTGATGGAGAAGTTGAGAAGATGGGAGAAAGAAATAAAATAACACGCATAGACTTGCCTAGAACTGGGGTATATTTTTTGGCTCTGTGATTCATTTTACGTGTTGTATCTTGGGGGCTACAAGAGAAAAAGAGAGATCTTCTTAAAGAGTTTGGAAGCCCCAAATACATAGCATAGACTCCCTATTTATGGAAAATAGAGTATCAAAAGGCGAAAAAATATACATTTGTCTCTACTTTAATAGGGGAATTACATGACATTATTTTCTTTTATAGTGTTCTTTGTTATTTTTAATTGATTTTGACATTTTTTAATGTACTTGAATCATCTGGTCGGTACGTTCTCGAGTCAATTGACTGAGCTGGTGTCAGTCAGCTATTTTACCTAGATGTCGGTCAACCCTCGCTTAGAAAATCGATTGGCTTTTAGAATGGTAGCAGTCTACTTTAAGGTGGCTGGTCGGCTTGCTTATTCCATGATTATTTTCAGAGATCATTGAGAATTTTTTGGGGAGTTGTTGAGAGAGCTTCATGTTGGAAGTGTTGATTGGTGTGAATGCCNTCAGTCTACTTTAAGGTGGCTGGTCGGCTTGCTTATTCCATGATTATTTTCGGAGATCATTGAGAATTTTTTGGGGAGTTGTTGAGAGAGCTTCATGTTGGAAGTGTTGATTGGTGTGAATGTCTGTTTTATGTTGGTAGGTCGCCAATTTCAGTCAACTAACAATTGGTCGGTTGGCGATTCTTCCGTCAGTTGGCTTTATGAGTACTTGTAGCTTTTCATTAAAGGGGAGTTCCTCGTTGATCTTTTTTAACCTAGTTCGTCACATTTGTGTATACTATTTTTTGGTGTACACTTTAAATGATGATACCTGGCTCTTTCGCGTCATGTTTGATCAATTGTTTTTTATCAAAAATCTATGGAGAAAATAAATATATTTATAGTTAATTTTATACACATTCATACCACACAACTTGAATTGACAGGGTGACTCGACGAACATGACCCACGAGACAGGATTGTGTAAAACCCAACCATGTAAGCAATTTCAGCAGAGCCTGATGTTGCTTGCCCTGAGTCATGTCAACTCACCAATGAGGCCAGAAGATTAAGGTAGATCTTTAACTTAGCCAGTTTAGCCTAGGCGAACTAACAGCCTAGCCAATTAGGATTTGCAGAGCCTGTTGGCATGATGACCTTTTGTAGATCGCTTCTAAGAAAAACCAACTCTGTATGTCCTGGCAAGCATAGTACAATATAGTATGTAGAATTTTGCATCAAAGAAATATGGATTCAAGTCTGCATTAAATTCCATTGCACTTTATTCTTACTTTCAATCTAGCACTTTATTCTTACTTTCAATCTAATTTTTTACTATGAAAAGGCGTGGTTTTAGAGATCGTACCGGACCGATCGGTTTGATCGGTTCAATCATAAATTGGTTCGCTCCAAGCTCAGAACCATTTTTTCATAGAATCAGAATTTAACTTGCCTAAACTGGGGTTGAANTACTATGAAAAGGCGTGGTTTTAGAAATCGTACCAGACCGATCGGTTTGATCGGTCCAATCATGAATTGGTTCGCTCCAAGCTCAGAACCATTTTTTCATAGAATCAGAATTTAACTTGCCTAAACTGGGGTTGAACTAGAGAACCAGTGAATCAGTCTGATTTTTAAAGAACGAATTGGTTCAAATATTATCCAATTTAAACTTTTGATTTTAATCAAATGACAAAAAAAAGGCATTTAAAGTAAAAATTTGAGAAAATCTAATGACTTAAACTTTTTATTTAGAATATTGTTCAAAATATTCAAAAGTATCATCTTAAATTAAAATAGTATTTGTTGAATAGATAAAAATGATATTAATCTATCATTATTTTATTATTTAAATTATATTAAAATAATTTAAATTTTTATTATGTCATTCGGTTCAATTTAATTGAACAATTGGATCTTAAACTATTCCTTCCAGTCCGATGTTCGGTCCAATTTTAACAATCTAGCACCCTCTTCGATCCATTTTTCAATTCCTCACTCAAATATCAAAATTCATTATAAAATTCCAACCCATACTTCTCTTTATTTATCAAATTTTCAATTGTTTGATTATAACACGCGTAAATACATCAGTTCGGTAGTTCAAAAATATAGCGTAGCAGCTAGATTTTGTAAATAGCAATGCTTTAAGTTCTATGTATGTAATTATCCCTTCAATATATATTTCACGGTTGATATCATAATCAACATTCACTGAATTGGCATATGGCTCAATAAACTTGTAAAAGGCAATTTAACTTTTGTGGCTTTCATTCATTGGGGGCATATTATTTGAAGTTGGCCAAAATCAGGCCAAGCACCAATGAATGTTTAAAAATNAAACTAGAGAACCAGTAAATCGGTTTGATTTTTTAAAGAACGAATATGTTCAAATATTATCCAATTTTAGCCTTCTGATTTTAATCAAATGACAAAAAAAAAAGGTATTTAAAGTAAAAAATTTGAGAAAATTTAATGACTTAAACTTTTTATTTAGAATATTGTTCAAAATATTCAAAAGTGTCATCTTAAATTAAAATAGTATTTGTTGAATAGATAAAAATGATATTAATCTATCATTATTTTATTATTTAAATTATATTAAAATAATTTAAATTTTTATTGTGTCATTTGGTTCAATTTAATTGAACAATTGGATCTTAAACTATTCCTTCCAGTTCGATGTTCGGTCCAATTTTAACAATCTAGCACCCTCTTCGATCCATTTTTCAATTCCTCACTCAAATATCAAAATTCATTATAAAATTCCAACCCATACTTTTCTTTATTTATCAAATTTTCAATTATTTGATTATAACACGCGTAAATACATCAGTTCGATAGTTCAAAAATATAGCGTAGGAGCTAGATTTTGTAAATAGCAATGCTTTAAGCTCTATGTATGTAATTATCCCTTCAATATATATTTCACGGTTGATATCATAATCAACATTCACTGAATTGGCATATGGCTCAATAAACTTGTAAAAGGCAACTTAACTTTTATGACTTTCATTCATTGGGGGCATATTATTTGAAGTTGGCCAAAATCAGGCCAAGCACCAATGAATGTTTAAAAATGCTATCTTTTTTTTTCCTAAATCTACTCAGTAAAAAAAGGAAAGGGTGTATTTACTTGTGCCAAGGTTCATAATAATCNTCCTAAATCTACTCAGTAAAAAAAGGAAAGGGTGTATTTACTTGTGCCAAGGTTCATAATAATCATGGCACAAGATTGAACTAGCAAGTTACTCCTTGAAAGCAAGCTAAAATGCCCCTAAATTAAAATCTTGCAGGTGTAGCCAAAGCGTCCCTATGATGATTTCTTCTAAGAGAGCTAAAAGCTCCTAAACAGACGGTTAGTCAGTGCTTAGTGAAAGCTATACATTTTATTTTACTTAAATAGATATTATTGAGATATCTAACAAATTTGCTGACATTTAAAAAAAATTTGGTAGAACATTTTCTACGTACCATAGTTTGACTCGCCTATGAGAGCTCGACAACNATAGTGAAAGCTATACATTTTATTTTACTTAAATAGATATTATTAAGATATCTAACAAATTTGTAGACATTTAAAAAAAATTTGGTAGAACATTTTCTACGTACCATAGTTTGACTCGCCTATGAGAGCTCGACAACCCTGCCAGCTATATATGAAACCCACTTTGATGAAGGGTCATTGTCTATAAAAATTGCCCTAGCTAATCTTAGTAGGTTGACAATATAGTTAGGCAAACAACATATATTTTAATTTATCCTATAGAGAAGAGTAAGGTTTTACCCTCACAAGCAAGCATAAAATGAGTTTTTTCATTCTCTTATTTATTTGTATTTGTCTTATGAAGATATAAGAGAATTAAATAAGGAAATGGATGCCCCTAAGACAATCTATTTAGTTAATAAGCTTCCAAATTAACCTATCAAGCCGATCTTGCTGAGCTACCGACTTAATGAACTAGCACGTTTTCATGTCGTCTGCAATTTGACTCTACTAAAATGTCAAGTAAAGGAGCTGCCAAATCAGTTCATAAAATTGACCCTGGTAAACTAGTTAGTTGACAATCCGATCGGTGCAAAGTGTCGAGTTCCAAGTGCCAAACTCCAAGTGTCGAACTTCAAGTGAGTAATTTCAAGTGCTAGTCATCAACTCTCAAAACTCAAGTTCCATACAACTACAAGGAATGATATGGTACGACTGTGAGATTTGATATGACGTTACGTCAAAGACGAATGCACCCTAAGCAATGAAAAGAGTTGTCGAAAATTTGAAAGGTGTCCGGACAAAGAAAGGAGAATTAACCTTTCTCTCTCCCTCTCTTTCACCCTCTGTCCCTTTTCCCTTATCCCCCTCTTTTTGTAAACGCTAGTAAGTTTTGTGGAATGACCAACAAACAATTCGAAATTCACCAAATTTGAGTACAAAATATTAAATTTTGAATATATTCAAGCCTGAATTTTAACATAAAAATACTAAAAAAAAAAAAGATAATTATATTCAAAATAGATTAAATAACAAAATAACTAATATTGAAGATATTTACAAAATATGAAAAATAGTGCCTATAATATTACAAACCAAGATAAATAATTTAGAAAAATAAACAACATTAATGCCATTATTCATAATTTGGAAGCAAAGTGAAGAATAAAGTGAAGAATCCCAAGGAGTTGAGTTTTAGTACACACTCAAGAAAAAAGAAGGCATTTTACATGCATGCCACAAAATTCTAATATATTCACATATCCAACACCTAAACTTTCATATTTACAAATATGACACTCACATCCTTGATATCACATCAAAAATACCACTATTAACTAACTTTATGAAAGTGAATGCACATTTTTTATGCATAGTTATTAATACAAAAGTGTTATAAATGTTAATATCAAACTTTAGGTGTTAGATATGTAAATGCATAAGAATTGTGTGGCATGTATGTAAAATTCTCATGAAAACTGAATTTTTTTTTTTTTCCTACAAATGGTGTAGCATCAAAATTTTTCCTAATATCATTCATCTTAGTATTATTTTTTTCTTAAAATCAGTTTGGCTGTGAAATTCTAATATGACCTTATATGCATTAATGCTTATATCATATATATATATATATATATATATATTTATATATAGGGAGGAGACTTTTAATTGCATTACTTCAACTGCTAAAAAATCTGGAGGAAGAGTTCCAAATCATGCCAAGATGAACATCTTCAGTGAGAATATCCATAGGGCTGGTCTCTTTGATTTGGGGTCTTCTTTCACTTGGAAGAGGGGAGTTATTTGGGAGCGTCTAGATAGAATGTTGGTTAATGATGCTTGGGTTAACCAATTCCTCCTTACTTTTGTCACTCATCTTAGTCTTGCTGGCTCTGATCATAGACCTTTACTTATCAGTATTACCTTTACTGATAATTATAACTCCCCTCCCCCTTTTAGATACCTTAATATGTGGGTTGCACACCCTTCCTATAAGAGGTATATTGCTGACCTTTGGAATGGGGTCTCCCATCCTGATCCCTTTATCAAGTTAAGTCTACTGCAAATCAAAACTGCTAAAGCTCTCAGAAATTGGAGTT
>JXCR01026757.1:34253-59185 GCA_002079205.1 Phalaenopsis hybrid cultivar
TTCGACACGAATCTCGAGGCATGACACGAATCTCGAGATGATATTTTTAAGCAGAAAACATTCAAATCTTGATAAAAGTCATCCAAAGCTCCGATTTCAGCAAATTTATAGTCAAACTGACCAGCTTGATGAGACAGACCTAATGATATGAAAACTTGTCCAATCTGAGTCAAATCAAGCCTATATTAAGCCATTGAACCACATTTAGATGATTTTCGGACACATTTGGAAGATCAAAGGGTTGTCGAATATGACAAGTTTATAATCGAATAAGTAGGCTCGACCGGAGGAATCCAACGAACTCAAAATCACTCAATTTTGACAACATTAAGGCACTCAAATATCCAGTAAACGCTGTATGATCGAGGGAAGATCTTCGGATCGTCCGATCAAAATGATTCATATTCATACATTAATTGCACCCAGAACACTATAAATAGAGCTCCATCCCTCTCATGAGGGGGGGACTAAAGTCTGGAGAGAGAGCCTGGATCTTGAGGAGAAGTTGCAGTTCAGCATTACCATTGATCGTCGTCGAATACCGCCGACCTCCGTCGTCGACCACAGCGCACCGCCGACCTCCATCGTCGACCACAGCCGACCGCCGAAGGCCATCGCTGATCGTCGTCGACCTCCGCCAACCGTCATCGATCACCACCAACCAAACGCTATCAGTCGATGTTATAATCTGAAAAATATAGTTTCCCTTTCCCGTCTTTGGGATAAGGGATTTATGTAATCATCAATCAATAGTGGATTTTCGCAACTGAGGCATGTCCCATGGTTTTTTCCTTTACGGGCTTTTCACGTAAAAATTTCTGGAGTAATCACTGTTTTTTTCTTTTTCATCTGAGTGTGTACAGAATTCTCGCACAAACCTAAGACGATAATACGTTAATCTACTGCCGCGAATTTTCTCGCAAGCATCAATATATATATATATATATATATATATATATATATATATATATATATATGGTGATTATANTGAAATGGATGCCCCTAAGACAGTCTATTTAGTTAATAAGCTTCCAAATTAACCTATCAAGCCGAACTTGCTGAGCTACCGACTTAATGAACTAGCACGTTTTCATGTCGTCTGCAATTTGACTCTACTAAAATGTCAAGTAAAGGAGCTGCCAAATCAGTTCATAAAATTGACCCTGGTAAACTAGTTAGTTGACAATCCGATCGGTGCAAAGTGTCGAGTTCCAAGNATTATCGTCTTAGGTTTGTGCGAGAATTTTGCACACACTTAGATGAAAAAGAAAAAAACAGTGACTACTCCAGAAATTTTTACGTGAAAAGCCCGTAAAGGAAAAAACCATGGGGCATGCCTCAGTTGCGAAAATCCACTTTTGATTGATGATTACAGAAATCCATTGTCCCAAAGACGGGAAAGGAAAATTATATTTTTTAGATTCTAACGTTGACTGACAGCGTCTGGTTGGTGGTGATCGATGACGTTTGGCGGAGGTTGACGATGGAGGTCGGCGGTGCGCTGTGGTCGACGACGGAGGTTGGCGGTGTTCGACGACGATCAATGGTAATGTTAAACTGCAACTTCTCCTCAAGATCCAGGCTCTCTCTCCAGACTTTAGTCTCCCCCTCATGAGAGGGATGGAGCTCTATTTATAGTGTTCTGGGTGCAATTAATGTATGAATATGAATCATTTTGATCGGACAATCCGAAGAGCTTCCATCGATCATACGACATTTACTAGATATTTGAGTGCCTTAATGCTGTCAAAATTGAGTAATCTTAGGCTCGTTGGATTCTTCTGGTCGAGTCGCTCGATTCAAGCATAAACTTGTCATATTCGACAACCCTTTGATCTTCCAAATGTGTCCAGAAATCATTTAAGCATGGTTTAATGACTTGATCTAGGCTTGATTTGACTCAGATTGGGCTAATTTTCATATCATTAGGTCTGTCTCATCAAGCCGGCCAGTTTGACTATAAGTTTGCTGAAATCGGAGCTCTGGATGACTTTTATCAAAATTTGAATGTTTTCTGCTTAAAACATCGTCTTGAGATTCATGTCAGATTATAAAAATTTGTTGGTCGCGTATCATATATATATATATATATATATATATATATATATATATATATATATATATATATATATATATATANTAAATGTAAATTCAGAATATTACATTAGTTATGAAGTAAATAATCATGAATTTAAAGATCGGTAGCATTACTTTTCAAAAAGTGAAATTTTTAATTGAAAGGTAAATGGTTTTAGGACGCAATTCATGGAATCACAGCCCTCCAATACAAATCAGAAGGTGGGGGAAATTTTTGACATTATGACACTAAATTTTAAGTCATCTACAACTTGGACTTGGTTGTCCTTCATGAATAATTGATGTGAGGCTTGCAAAGGTAAAGACAAAAAATTCAATTCATCTCATGGCAGAGATCTTAATGAAAAGTAAAGTATTTTTATTTCAATTCAAAGTGAAATCAAAAGCAATTCAATATGGATTGGTAGAGAAAAGGAGAAAAGGAAGGTTGGTGAAAGAAAGAAAAAGAACTAAGAAGGAAAAAGAGAAGATGTTACCATATAAAAAGTAAGGAAAAAATAAAAAATAATAGAGAGAGAGAGAGAGAATCATGANAAAATGAAAGTAAAGTATTTTTATTTCAATTCAAAGTGAAATCAAAAGCAATTCAATATCGATTGGTAGAGAAAAGGAGAAAAAGGAGGGTTGGTGAAAGAAAGAAGAAGAACTAAGAAGGAAGAAGAGAAGATGTTACCATATAAAAAGTAAGGAAAAAATAAAAAATAATAGAGAGAGAGAGAGAGAATCATGAATAATGGATCCTTACATCTTATCGATCACATTTTATTTATAATAACTCCAAGGTGGTGTTTCATAGCATCATTTAAAGAGAATTTAACATAAATCCAATCAAACATTAAAAAAAAAATGAAAATTAAATTCAGTGCTCTATTAATATGAGTTATTGAACTTATTGAATATGACATTCATNAGCAATTATATTCAAATGAATAATGGATCCTTACATCTTATAGATCACATTTTATTTATAATAACTCCAAGGTGGTGTTTCGTAGCATCATTTAAAGAGAATTTAACATAAATCCAATCAAACATTAAAAAAAAAAATGAAAATTAAATTCAGTGCTCTATTAATATGAGTTATTGAACTTATTGAATATGACATTCATGGATTCTGTGGGAAATTCATCAGGATCCACCAGTTGGTTGTCCATAAGCATTCTCCTTTATGACTAATAATCTTGATGTAGAATTCAACGCTAGGTTATCTAAATTCCNTCCATAAGCATTCTCCTTTATGACTAATAATCTTGATGTAGAATTCAACGCTAGGTTATCTAAATTCCTAGAGATAATAGCTACTTGAGATTTTAAAATGATTAACACATTCGTATCATGGACACCAGCTATCTTTCCCGAGTTTACTCCCTTCAAAAAACATTGAAATTTATCTTTAATCGATGTATTTGCCTCCTCAAATGGCTTTGACATAAGTGATCGTCTGGTGTTGCATTTGTAATGGACCTAAGAGATCTCATAAGCCCATTATAGAAGGTTTAAATGATTAGCTAGTCGGGTAAGACGTGGTGAATGCATTTCTTAAAGAGCTCCTTAAATTTCTCTCAGGCTTCATAAATAAATTCTCCATCTAATTGATTAAATGAAGTAATATTATTCCTAGTTTGTGTCATTTTGGATGGAGGAAATTATTTTGCTAAGAATCTTTGGGCAAGTTCATTCCATATGTTGATAGGCCCTGGTGCTAAGAAAATGAGCCACATTTTAGACTTATCTGAAAGGGATGAATGGCAAAGCCTCAGCCTAACTGTGTCGTTGGAGGCACTGTTATAATAAAATGTAGCATAAAGTTCAAGGAAGCTTGCTAAATGGAGGCTAGGATCATCCGTAGGTAATCCTTCAAATTGTTTATTTTGCATCATCTGAATAATGATAGGTTTAAGTTAAAAGGAATTGACTTCTACAGTATGGGTATTGATACAAGTGAATTTATTCTACTGAAGGGTTAGCAATTTTCTTAAGGGGTCTAGGCAAGCCATGGGGTCTTTTTGTGTGGTGATCTTTCTGGGGTAGGTTTACCATCTCTTCAAATCCCTTTTTGAGCCTTTTTTATTTCTTTTATTCTTTTGACTATTTTTTTTAGTTCAAGGTCATAGTGTACTATTTTTGATGTTCCAGTATTATACATACAATACTAAAAAGTTCTAGTAAAGTGGCCCTAAACTAACATAGTAGAACAAATAAACAACAAACTACTAACAACAGAAAAACTAAGCAGATCGATGTGTTGAAATTACAAAGTAAGCAAATCACACAATTTTTAAAGAAATTGGAATGCAATAAACACAGGTACAAAAAAATAACAGTAAAACAGGAAGCACAAATAAGATTTTTTATGTGTTTTTGTCTAAATATGAAATAACAAAGTTGCTATAAAAATAAGACACTATAGTTTTCAAGGCTAGACCCTATTAGTTTCGCTAAAATTTTTCTCAATTAAAATTTAACGTCATTTCCTGACCATGACGCCAAATGCTTGATACATCTAATTGCTATGAAGCTCTGGCAAATTACACAAGTATACATGTCATATAAGTCTTATACATAATTGATTTTGTGCATCTATCCCATATAAAATGAGTTAATCTCCAAGACGGAAAAGTTTGAGCCTACTAATTTTAAATCTAGCATGAAGGTTTGATTGTTAATGATTTTGTGAAAGTTGCTAACTTGATTGTTTAAAATTAGAAATCCTAATCCATAGTTATGAGGTGACTCAAGCAAGTGAGGAAATTTCCCTTGATTTGGATTTTCACACCTCTGAGTCAATTCCTTCGCAGTACACTCATCACCACTCGGTGTATATTGCCTGCTAGTGTTTTTATTTTGCATGCATGCTTGATAGCGAGGCAGGCCTGATAGGCTATTGAACTGGTGTTGGTTATGATGCGTTAACAAGCATTGCCCGCCAGGTAGTTCTCAGCGAGTAATTGCATTGGGATCGACATAAACATTGTCTGTATGTTTACCATGTTTTTGTATGTGCAATAGTATATTAGGTCAATCTTTTTTCCAGGGAGTCATGCCTAAAATACACACACACGTGCAATAAGGAGGAGCATATAATGATTATGTACTAACCCTTTCTTGCAAGTGTCGGTTAGCTCCACCCGTCAAGCATGGCTCTATGCGTTACATGTTAACCCGTGCTAAAATTTTTTGTAGGTTGAGTCCTTTATTTTCTCTTTCATATATATTTGATAGATTCATATGAATGAGTCTGTATCAGAACCAAGGTACAGTCACGGGCTCTGAGGTGTAAGACGCATCAAGCCACGTGACAAGAGACTAGAAGCAACATACTCACGCCTCATACATAAAGTTTGAATTTATATTTTTGTATAGAATTAGGACCAGGTATGTTTATGCGGTGTCTGGTCGCTTTTCCTGCTTTTCTTGAATACATTACCGACCCAGCGACACCGACATTTTTATATTTTATTTGGCACACTTTTATTTTTTTATTGCATGCTTATGTGCTTAAATTACAGTTACACTCTTTTTCATGTGTTGCTTGTNTGTATCATGGACACCAGCTATCTTTCTCGAGTTTACTCCCTTCAAAAACCATTGAAAATTATCTTTAATCGATGTATTTGCCTCCTCAAATGGCTTTGACATAAGTGATCGTCTGGTGTTGCATTTGTAATGGACCTAAGAGATCTCATAAGCCCATTATAGAAGGTTTAAATGATTAGTCAGTCGGGTAAGACATGGTGGGGGCATTTCATAAGGAGCTCCTTAAATTTCTCCCATGCTTCATAAACAAATTCCGCATCTAATTGGTTAAATGAAGTAATGTTATTTTTAGTTTGTGTCATTTTGGATGGAGGAAATTATTTTGCTAAGAATCTTTGGGCAAGTTCATTCCATATTGTGATAGACCCTAGTGCTAAGGAAATGAGCCGCATTTTAGACTTATCCCAAATGGATAAAGGGCAAAGCCTTAGCCTAATTGTGTCATTGGAGACACCATTATAATAAAATGTAGCATAAAGTTCAAGGAAGCTTGCTAAATGGAGGCTAGGATCATCCTTAGGTAATCCTTCAAATTGTTTATTTTGCATCATCCGAATAATGACGGGTTTACTGTATGGTTATTCATACAAGTGAATTTATTCTACTCAAGGGTTAGCAATTTTCTTAAGAGATCTAGGCAAGCCATGGGGTCTTTGTGTGTGGTGATCTTTCTGAGGTACGTTTACCCTCTCTTCTAATCCCTTTTTGAGCCTTTTTATTTTTTGATTCTTTTGACCGTTTTTTCTTAGTTCAAGGTCATAATATACTATTTATGATGTTCCAACATTATACATACACTATTAAAAAGTTTTAGTAAAGTGGCCCTAAACTAACATAATAGAACAAATAAACAACAAACTACTAACAATAGAAAAACTAAGCAGACCGACGTGCTGAAATTACAAAATAAGCAAATCACACAATTTTTAAAGAAATTGGAATGCAATAAACACAGGTGCAAAAAATTAACAGTAAAACAGGAAACATAAATAAGATATTTTTTTTGGGTTTTTGTCTAAATAGGAAATAACAAATTTGCTATAAAAATACGACACTATAGTTTTCAAGGCAAGACACTATTAGATTCGCTAAAATTTTTCTCAATTAAAATTTAACGTCATTTCCCGACCATGACGCCAAATGCTTGATACATCTAAATGCTATGAAGCTCTGGCAAATTACACAAGTATACATGTCATATAAGTCTTATACATAATAGATTTTGTGCATCTATCCCATAAGAAATGAGTTAATCTCTAGACGAAAAAGTTTGAGCCTACTAATTTTAAATCTAGCCTGAAGGTTTGATTGTTAATGATTTTGTGAAAGTTGCTAACTTGATTGTTTAAAATTTGAAATCCTAATCTATAGTTATGAGGTGACTCAAGCAAGTGAGGAAATTTCCTTTGATTTGGATTTTCACACCTCTGAGTCAATTCCTTTGCGGTACACTCATCACCACTCGGTGTATATTGCCTGCTAGTGTTTTCATTTTGCATGCATGCTTGATAGCGAGGCAAGCTTGATAGGCTAGTGAACTGGTGTTGGTCATGATGTGTTAACAAGCATTGCCTGCCGGGTAGATCTCAGCGAGTAATTGCATTTGGATCGACATAAGCATTGCTTGTATGTTTACCATGTTTTTGTATGTGCAATAGTATATTAGGTCAGTCTTTTTTCCAGGGAGTCATGTCTAAAATACACACACACGTGCAATAGGGAGGAGCATATAATTATTATGTACTAACCCTTTCTTGCAAGTGTCGGTTAGCTCCTCCCGTCAAGCATGGCTCTATGTGTTAAATGTTAAACTGTGCTAAAAATTTTTGTAGGTTGAGTCCTTTATTTTCTCTTTCATATATAGTTGATAGATTCATATGATTGAGTTTGTATCAGAACCAAGGTACAAACATGGGCTCTGAGGCGTAAGACGCATCAAGCCACGTGACAAGAGACTAGAAGCAGCATACTCATGTCTCATACATAAAGTTTGAATTTATATTTTTGTATAGAATTAGGACCAGGTATGTTTATGCGGTGTCTGACCGCTTTTCTTGCTTTTCTTGAATACATTACCGACCCAGCGGCACCGACCTTTTTATATTTTATTTGGCACACACTTTTATTTTTTTATTGCATGCTTATGTGCTTAAATTACAGTTACACTCTTTTTCATGTGTGGCTTGTCTGGGAATGTCACAAAAATTATAATCTAGGCTCTTTCTAAAGACCCTAAAATCATAAATTTTTTACATAAAATCCTAAAAATTTAAGTAGTAAAATTGTCGGGATTTTAAAACTTATCAATACTTTCTTGCATGGCTCTTGGGCAAGATTTAAAATAATTTAGCATTGCATGGGCATAGCCCAAGTAATGTTAATAGGGCCTCCATAATATCTAATGACTACTCTAGATAACTGCATCATTCACATATACCCGAGAAGAAGTTATCGCACTTCTCCCCGACTGACCTAGCATATCTTTTACATAGGAGGTTGTCTAGGACACATAGATTGTTAGAAGGCTGCCCAATCCAAACGGGGTGTAAGTGCTTTGTTGAGAGTGTTTCTAGTTTTATGGTTGAACCTCCCTTTCTCCTCTATTTCACTGGCATTCTCGCCACTTCGGTGGGCATATGCCCCACATCATAGAGATTCACCTGATAGTCATATGATAGAGGTTCGTTCATTTAACTTTAGGGCTACAGAGGACCCCACGGATGATGCAATTCACATATTACTGGCCAGAGATCTCTAGAAGTGTTGGGTCGACTACCTTCATGATCATGTAGACTTAGGGACTTAATAGCTTGAGATGATAGGTTTGTGGTACCCTGACCCGTTTACCTCTACCTGTTTAGGGATTACACATTCCTTCCTTTGACTACCCCCGTCAAGTCCCATTGTTCCCTTGAATTTTTGTCGATGTCATTTGGCGGTCCTCACTTAGTTGATAGGTTGTTGCTCGTTTGGGATACGAAGAGAATTCACAGGGAAGATGACTCCCCGAGTTGGATCAATTTGGTGATTCTATTGATGAGTTTAAATTAGTTCTTCTTTAAGCTTAATAGATATTTCTCTCCCTAGTCAATATGTGGTGTAAATATAATGTGTGGAATCCGCACATACAGTGTTGATATTTGGTAGTATTGTGATAGTATTGCAATGATATTCACCATAATACCATCATGATATCACCAGATCCGCACTCATCCGCATCTATTTTATCAGCACTTTATATTCTTTTCCATTATGTGAGTTCAGCTAGTCTGATGAAAAGACTCCTTGAACCCAATTGGACAAGTCTTCTTCAGACTCTCCTGGCAAGTTTTCCCTGAGTCAAACATAACAAGTTAGCCTCCATTCTCTACTTTTGGGTGAGTCTGCACCCTTGAGTTTGCATTCATAAAATGCAATAAGAAAATAACAAAAATTAGCACATAAATTTAGAATTTCAATTATACTTCTATTTTTTTCAGTCAAAATTAGGTCCTCCCCCAGATTATCATTAATAAGAAACAAATACACAGGAGTTACATTTGATCAACAAAGCAAATAAAATGCAATATATAATGAAAGACAACAATCAATGTATCGAAGGATCAAAATAGGAGCTTAGTAGTATCCACCATAAGAGCGAATATTAGGTTATGTACAGTCCATGCTTTCCGTAAACACTGATCACAGAGAACAAATAGACAAAAAAAAATACCTCATAAATGAATCATTCCCGCAGGCAGTGCACAGCCAAATCTTTCCAACAGGTAAGCATTTGGCAGAAGAAGCCTAGAATGGTAAGGTGAAGTCCATATTGTTAGTTGGATTGCATCTCAGCTCTGTCAAAAACCACAGCTCCATCCAAAAGGATGTAGGGCATAAGAATGTGTTGTTTAGTCCAACCAAAGCACCCAAAATAAAACCAATGTATTTCCTGTAATCTCTCTTCTGTAAGACTATAATAGGACATAGGAGGCACAATTATGGCATCTGATCCAATTGTGAAAGAGGCTTGCATATACATGTAGGACTGACCAAACAGTTCATTGTTCTCAAACAGCTCCTGTTCAATTTGTTCTCTAAGTTAACGAGACGAACAAGAACATTTTTTTTTTTTTTTTGCTCGATATATAAACAAGCTGAACACGAACAAAGACTGATTTGTTTGTTCATGTTTGGCTCGTTTTGACTCGAAATATCAACGAACCAAACACGAATGGTGATATTTTTTAACAAGTCGAACACGTGCTGAGACTGGGCTCGCTCGTGTTTAGCTCATTTACACCCCTATATACCTTCATATATAGTGTAGTATCTATAGTTCACCATGGATTCTCATTCCAAGTTTAAGGTATTGAAATGTTATAGATTTGAAATATTTTAAATTTATTTAATTATACAAAAAATATATATTTTTATTTGATTTGAGATAAAAAAAAATGGATGTTATGGATAATTAATTTCAAAACATATAGTTGAAAATATAAATATTATTTATAATTGAATAATTTGATTTTTGGATTAATTGAATAATTAAAGAAAACACAAGATGGGTAGGATTGTTTATGACGTAAATTAGAAAGAGGGAATAAATTAAGCAGAAAATTATAATATTAAAAGCATTACAGCTCATAATAGACATGAAATCCAGGGTAGCAGTTAGTTAAATAGTGACGAGGAACAACCAGAACATATATGCTTCGTAAAATATTTGTAATATCAAATTATTTGTGACATCTTAACAACTTAATAATTTTGTTCATTAGTTTACATAATTAACAAATAAACATTATTTATTTTTATTTTTATATTCAAAATTAATGAAAAAAATCACATGCAAATGAAGCTGTCTTTCTATTTATTTTAGGGCCATAGAAGGACCCAGTCGAGTCCCGTAAAGCTCTGTTCAAGCGTGAGCTTATTTATAAAATTTATGCTCGAGTCGAGCTCGTATTTAAAATTTGAGCTTTTCAGGTGGCGTTTATACCACGAGCTTTTGTGTTTAATTATGATGAAGCTTAGTTTTTTTGTCGTTCAGTCTGTTTGGGTTCGCTTGTTTTAAATGATGATGATCGAGTAATCNTTCCAACAGGTAGGCAGAAGAAGCCCAGAATAGCAAGGTGACTTCCATATTGTTAGTTGGATTGCATCTCAGCCCTGTCAAAAACCACAGCTCCATCCAAAAGGATGTAGGGCATAAGAATGTGTTGTCTAGTCCAACCAAAGCACCCAAAATAAAACCAATGTATTTCCTGTAATCTCTCTTCTGTAAGACTATAATAGGACATAGGAGGCACAATTATGGCATCTGATCCAATTGTGAAAGAGGCTTACATATACATGTAGGGCTGTCAAAACAGCTCATTGTTCTCAAACAGCTCTTTGTTCTCAAACAGCTCGTGTTCAATTTGTTCTCTAAGTTAACGAGAAGAACAAGAACACCTTTTTTTTTTTTTTGCTCGATATATAAACGAGCTGAACACGAACAAAGATTGATTTGTTTGTTCATGTTTAGCTCGTTTTGGCTCGAAATATAACCAAACCAAACACGAATGGTGATATTTTTTTTAACAAGCCGAACACGTGCTGAGACTGGACTCGCTCGTGTTTGGCTCGTTTACACCCCTATATACCATGGATTCTCATTCCAAGTTTAAGGTATGGACATGTTATAGATTTGAAATATTTTAAATTTATTTAATTATACAAAAAAATATATTTTTTATTTTTGATTTGAGATAAAAAAAAAATGGATGTTATGGATAATTAATTTCAAAACATATAGTTGAAAATATAAATATTATTTATAATTGAATAATTTGATTTTTGGATTAATTGAATAATTAAAGAAAACACAAAATGGGTAGGATTGTTTATGACATAAATTAGAAAGAGGGAATAAATTAAGCAGAAAATTATAGTATTAAAAGCATTACAGCTCATAATAGACATAAAATCCAGCTTGAAGTGATCCAGGGTAGCAGTTAGTTAAATAGTGACGAGGAACAACCAGAACATACATGCTTCGTAAAATATTTGTAATATGAAATTATTTGTGACATCTTAACAACTTAATAATTTTGTTCATTATTTTACATAATTAACAAATAAACATTATTTATTTTTATTTTTATATTCAAAATTAATGAAAAAAATCACATGCAAATGAAGCTGTCTTTCTATTTATTTTAGGGCCATAGAAGGACCCAGTCGAGTCGCGTAAAGCTCTGTTCAAGCGTGAGCTTATTTATAAAATTTGTGCTCGAGTCGAGCTCGTATTTAAAATTTGAGCTTTTCAGGTGGTGTTTGTACCTCGAGCTTTTGTGTTTAATTACGATGAAGCTTAGTTTTTTTGTCGTTCAGTCTGTTTGGGTTCGCTTGTTTTAAATGATGATGATCGAGTAATCATTGACCGTATTAACAAGAAGTGTTTTTGAGCTATTTAATTTCTATGCAAATGGCTTTTATCGAGCAAATTAAAATTAGTGTTATTATGTTATTTATTTCTAAATAAATGAGTCTTATTGATCAAACTAAAGAGTAGTATGATTGGACTATTTATTTTCTAATCAAATGAACTTTAACGAGCCTATAAAAAAAGTTAATCATTTAGCTTACCAAAATAAACGAGTTATTAAATGAATGACCCGCTAAATGAATAATTAAAATAAATATATAAAAGAAACAAAATAAGTTTATTTTATTTTTATGCATTATGAATTAAAAATTTATTTAAATTGAAATTTAATTGAGTTTATTCATCAAATTTAGATTAAGCTTTAACCAATCTTAATGATAAGTTTTAAATACACTTTTAGTTACAATATAATTTTGCTACATTAAAATGTAATGAGAGTAGGCTTAAGCAGCAACCATTTGCTCAACTAATCATTCGCTTAAGAGGGGGCAAAAAGGTAAACTTACATTATATATATTATTGTTATGGTATGACTCATATATCATATAAGTGACAGATGCTGGAACGAAGCGGAGCGGAGCCGAAGAATCTGTACAATCGGCAGAGTTGCGTTACGTGGGTTGAAGGTGCGGGGGCAACGCTCCGCGGTACGGTACGGTACAGGGGTAATTTTGTAATTACATGTCGTATTTCATGGCTATATATATAGGCTCTATTGTAACCCTAAAGGGGTTTGTATTATATTCTGCACTCTTCTCTGAGATTGAAAGGAAAGCCGCCGCTCTGACGAATCTCGTTAAATCTCTATGTGTTCTTCTGGATTTGCCTCGATTCTTGTTTTTTTTTTCTCCCTAATTTCTCAACAACTATAATGTAACTTTACCTTTTTGCCCTCATCTAATTACAAGTTCCATTAATGGAATTATAATTTCTAAAATTAGTTCCCAAGTTGACTGAAAATCCATCTACATTTTTACTTCACTCTAACTTAGGGCTAGTCGGACTTAAAATCTTTAATCATTAAAANCTAACGAGTCTATTAAAAAGTTAATCATTTAACTTGCCAAAATAAACGAGTTATTAAATGAATGACCCGCTAAATGAATTATTAAAATAAATATATAAAAGAAACAAAATAAGTTTATTTTATTTTTATGCATTATGAATTAAAAAATTTATTTAAATTGAAATTTAATTGAGTTTATTCATCAAATTTAGATTAAGCTTTAACCAATCTTAATGATAAGTTTTAAATACAGTTTTAGTTACAATATAATTATGCTACATTAAAATGTAATGAGAGTAGGCTTAAGCAACAACCATTTGCTCAACTAATCATTCGCTTAAGAGGGGGCAAAAAGGTAAACTTACATTATATATATTATTGTTATGGTATGACTCGTATACCATATAAGTGACGGATGCTGGAACGAAGCGGAGCGGAGCCGAAGAATCTGTCCAATCGGCAGAGTTTCGTTACGTGGGTTGAAGGTGCGGGGGCAACGCTCCGCGGTACGGTACGGTACAGGGGTAATTTTGTAATTACATGTCGTATTTCATGGTTATATATATAGGCTCTATTGTAACCCTAAAGGGTTTTGTATTCTATTCTGCACTCTTCTTTGAGATTGAAAGGAAAGCCGCCGCTCTGACGAACCTCGTTAAATCTCTGTGTGTTCTTCTGGATTTGCCTCGATTCCTGTTTTTTTTTTCTCCCTAATTTCTCAACAACTATAATGTAACTTTCCATTAATGGAATTATAATTTCTAAAATTAGTTCCCAAGTTGATTGAAAATCCATCTACATTTTTACTTCACTCTAACTTAGGGCTAGTCGGACTTAAAATCTTTAATCATTAAAANTTCAAATGATGACATTGTACCGAGAAATTTCTCCAAATCTGAAATAGATGGGTGCATGAATCAAGACTTTGAAATGGGTGTTTTGATTATATTAATTTGTATCAGAATTGCTTGAGTATAATCTTGCTATGAATTAGATTATACTAGGTTCGTTTGAGGCAGTTTATTTGGTACGATGGAGCTTTGAATACACACCTGGATTATTTGGATAAACTGCATTAGGTAGCTTATGCGTTTTGTGCGGTGGCAGCTTTCTGGCAGCAGCGGTCTGGCTTTTCCAAAAAAATAAAAATTTCTTTATAGCCAACGCACCTAGCTTATTAGCAGATTATTTTTAATCAGCTTATCAACAGATTATTCAATAAGCTGCAGCTGCCCCAAACATACTCTAAATTTATATGTATTTATGTGTAAATGTTATCGTCTATAAATTTATATGTTTGCACGTGTGAAGAAGTCATTGTTTTATATAAAATGATGTGCATGGAAATTATCTTAGGCTAATTAGGATAGTAATGAAACTTTGAGCAATGATTAAGGGATGAACAAAATAACTACAAAAAAAATCTCAAACAAAATACCGATTTTATATTGTTGGATGAGACTCGTCTGTATCCATGTTTGTATACAGATCCGACATCACACTAAGCCTTAAAAAGGGGATACAGAGTAGATTGCGCTTCATCTATTAAAAATACAATTTTGACAATGTTAACAACTTTTAGGGGACAGAATCCTATTGTCAAGATGCAAAAATTTTTCTGTGCGGACGCCTGACGTAGCTCTACGTGCGGCGCATGGTATTTTTGAGTTATTTTCAGGTTATTTCTGGGTTATTTTCAATAATCCCGAAATAACCCAAAAATAACCCGCGGTCTTTATTTTTTGGTTATTTCTGGGTTATTTCGAGATTATTGAAAATAACCCAGAAATAATCTAAAAATAACTCAAGAATAACCTGCACTGCACGTAGAGGTACGTCAGGTGTCTGGACAGAAAATATGTGCGTGAAGATGAGGGCTAGTAGAGTAGAATAAGACATTTATGTGGCTACTTCTTTTTTATCATTTGCTACAAGAGCTTATTAATCTCTTTACCTACTCTCTTCCTCATATCTTTTTGATGAATCATCAACTAAATTTATCATTTGAAACTGATCTCGAGGCATTTGACAATGATCTCATAGGCATTTTTTGAGCCAAAAATATTCAAATTCAAATTATATTATCCAGGGATCCGATTTCTACAAACTTATAGTCAAACTGACCGTCTAGACAAGACGAACATGATGATACCAAAATTGATCTAATTTGAGTACAATTAAGTCCGGATCAAGCCATTGAACAACATTTGGAGGCTTTGGGTGGTTGGTTGGAATGTCAAATCCAAATTTAAGTACATATGGTCAAATTGAGCATCTTGATGAGAGGAATCCAATGAGCCTAAGCTTTCTTAATACTGAGGTCATTAAAGTCTCAAACTATTAAAAAACCTCAATGATCAAGTGGAATCAATATGAGTTGTTCAATAAGCCGAATATGGGAGTTATTCGTTGAATGACCAAAACTCACCTCCCCTAATTCCCATAAATTGACCCATTCTCTTAACTTGAGGGAGAGAAGGAGAAGGGGAGCCTAATTCCAGCAATTTTCTGGACTTCAGACCGAGCGATATCTTCAGACCTTCATAACCGCAGACCACCATCAACTACCACCTGTCGACCACCATCAATTGCTGCCGATCACCCTAAACTTACCACTGTTGGTGGACTTTGTTGTATAACAAAGTTCTCTTTGGAGAAACGAAGTACTCTTTTTAATAGCGAAGTATCCTGTGGAGTAACAAAGTACTCTATTGAGTAATGAAGTATCTTATTGATTAGCGAAGTATCCTATTAAGTAACTACTTATTCGGTGGAGTAACAAAGTATCATGTTACGTAATAAAGAACTATGTTGAGTAACAAAGTATCACAAATACTACGCAATGATGTACCTCAAACACAGTAAAAATCAGGCTATGACTCACGATGGAAACTGCTATCAAGTGTTGTATTCAAAATACAATGAATTTTTGTGTATATTGTGTACGAAAAAATATTGTACTTGGTCTTACATTTTAACCGTTTTTCAATTGTAAGATAAGGGTTTATATTTATACTTGTAAACTTATAGTGGATCATTTTGTTGGGTGACCCCGTGGTTATTTTCTTTTATGGGAATTTCAATTGCTATTCATTATCTGTGTATGACTTGGATTTTTGTATAATGTTGAGACGTTAAATTATTACTCTAATGTCATGATTGTTTTGGCACACAATAGTTTGGCGCCCTATTTGGGAAACAAATTCTCTTTGATAAAAGTTTATATTATATAAATGGCTAAAATGTGTAAAAGGCTTCATGTTTTAACACCCATCATTTTCGGACACAATCTCAAGGTACATGACGTCAAGCCTTTGATTTTTTACATAACATGATGAATCCTATTGGTGAGAATGTATATGCTTTGCCTTTTGAGAGTTGCTTGCGAAGGATGGAGGAATCTCTAAATGAGATTCTTTATTTTCTACATGTTGCTCAACAACAAATATTAGAGTTATGAGTTAAGGTTCATTTACCATAAGATCAACCATCAATCAAAGATACACATGTAAAGGATGCTCTATCGACAACCCATCCTTATACTAGAGTTCTTCCTCAGCTAAAACAAGGAGTTGATTTCTTGAATATTGCTAATTTCACTCATTCATCTCATGTAGCTTGCTCCTACACTAACATTATCAGCTTAATTAAATCACTATTGATGAAGCTATTCACAAACGTCAAAGATAATTTGAATAATCTTCTAGGAAAGGCAATCACAAGTTTGGAAAAGTTGCACAAATCTCCAGAAAAGGAAACAACCAAAGGCAATTGAAGAGAAATGCAATCAATCTAAGACATCTAATCACCCTAGTGAACACATCCAAAATTAATCTTTTAATGGAGATTAAAAATTCCAAATACCTTAAGTGGCCAAATCCATTAAAAATCTAAATGGTGGAGACCAATTTAATATTGTAATTTTTTTACATACAAAAGTGAATTCAATAAAAAGATTCTTGCACTTAAAGAAAGAAACTAAATGTTTGATACATCAAGGAGACCTGGGACATTACATACAAGAATGAGGTAAGGAGAATAAGAAAACAATTACTAAAGTTATTAAATAAGAAGTACAACTACAACCTATCTTTTCTCTATGAAAAAAACTTGTTGCTTTTATCTTAACATCTAAGTTTATAATTTTATCTCTCACAATAAATTCACTTTTATTATTATTATTAGTAGCAAAAAAGTATTATCCAGTTAATGTTTTATCAATGAATTTTTGTCATTTTAAGAGAATTTTCTTATGAATGAAACTATTTATTATAAGACCCCATGAGAGCAAGTGATAAACACAATCTAAACTTATACCCCTCGAAGACAAGCTCATGAGGCACCCTCGATGGGAAGCTAGTAGTAGCATAGTTCTCACTAAAAAGACCCATTGAGGCTAAGTGGCTGACAAGCTCTTCATCCATACCTCTCAAAGGCACACCATAGGTGGCCTCGATAGGAAGCTAGTAGTGGACATGGTCCTCACTAAAAAAATCTCATAAGAGCAAGTGGTTAACACGGTCACCACTCAAAAAATCTTAGAAGACCGCAAGTTTCAGAAGATACAATTATATTAAAAGTTTTTAGAAGGCTATAATCCTTAGAAGGTATATGTACATTAACAAATCTTTGAAGGTAACAAGCCTTAGATGGTATGAAGACATTCAAGAATCTTAAAAGGTTGTAAGATTCAAAAGATACATGTATACTAAAATATTAGAAGATAATAAGCCTTCTAAGATACATGTACAGTTACATTGAAAAACCTCAATAAGCTACAAGTCTGAGAATGTACAAATACATTTAAAAATCACAGAAAGCTGTAAGCTTTAGAAGGTTTTTGTACACTTGAAAAAAAAAACTCAAAGATCTATAAACCTTAGAAGGTTCTACTTACTCATGAAGCTAAATATTTTACCCGAGAATTCAAAAAGGTATAAGCCTTAGATAAATTTGGTGTTATTGCATTCCTATTAGGGGAGAAATATTTCAATAAGGTGTATTAAATTCTTGAATCCTATCTTCTCTGAAGGGTAAACTTTAAGGAATTAATGTTCATTCATTAGCATTAATATGTGGAGGTTGTGGCAGCCTGAAGGCATGAATGACCTCAATGTGTGAAGGCAATAACAATCTAGTTCCAAAAAATACTTGGTAACTCTGCTTTCACTTTGCAGCTCGAGATTATACTATGATATAACAAAAAATGAGACAGATAGTATAATGAACTATCCAAATGTGTAAAAAATTTAAATATATATGTGCACTATTCAAAAGTGAAAAATCTACAACAAATAGGTGCGCGAGATGTACAAACAAATACACTATCATAATCTAAAGCAAAGGAAAAACTATAACTGTAGACACTCTTTCACAAAGCATGTAAGCTACAAGCTAAAAAATAGAAACCATTAATTTAACACAATGTATTCCTCAACCAGTAAGGATCGAAGTTAGCTTGTGTCACTCTTAGTTCTTCTCATGTATTCGTTAATTCTAAACTTTGTCGAAAGAGAAAAACCACCAAGAATGATAATTCAATCCTAAACTTTGCTAATTGATTTCAATAATAATATTTTTATTGTGTTGATGTTATACACTCTTTTGTACTAGCTAAGAAGATAGTTGATCCTTACAATCTTGGTCTTCTATGATTTGAGGAAATGACCACATAATCTTTAGAAAACGTTTTTATTGCCTCCTTACGATTCTTATAATTTTCTTAATTTTTTGAGGGATGGGATTCCCCTCACATCAACACGTCAAAGCGTAAAAAATATCATCTAAGAAGCATAACAACAAGCATAAAAGACTTTGGGGGTTACGCTACACCAACATAGAAGGATGTGCATTGATAGGCAAAAAGACTTTGAGGGTTACACTACAATAGCTTAGAAGGATGCAAAATAATAGGCCAAAAAAACTCTAGTAGGTGCGTTACACAAACATAGAAGAAGGCCAAATAATAGGCAAAAGAAACTCTAAGTGTTGTGTAACTCAAGCATAGAAGAAGGCACAATAACAGACCAAAGGACTTCAGACTCTTCAGAGCGGAAGTGTTTCCTCTCCCCTCTATGTTTGACCTATTAACCATAGGCTCAAAAATTATAGAAAAGGTCCCAAATTTATGAAAGTTAAAATTCTATATTTGGGCACATGACAACCATCCAGTCTTGTAATTGAGGATTGTTCTGCATGATCTGCAGGTTCTCCTAGGAGAAATCCAGTGGATTCATTATGTCCCATAGTTTTATGTAAGGGATTGAGTGATTCATGGGTCATGCAGTGCGCAGTTTGATCTGCGGCTTGAATAGCTGACCCAGACTGTGTTGATCCCACAAGTGTCCTTGACCTAGCCCAGCCGGACCTGGTAATCTAGAAAGCCACCCATGATGTGCGCACATTTAACTGCTCTTCCATGCATCCAACGACGGTCGTCGTCGGCTGCAATCACCCACCTCCAACCTACCCAAAATTTTTTGAATTCTTTATCCTATTTTTATTGTTTGAATTATTTTTGAATGATACAAACTAAAATTCTTGAAATAAGGAGGAAAATGAAGCATCATCAACTAATTTAATATTTTTCACAAATCTCGTGGCATTAGAAATGGATCTCGAGACATTTTTTTAGTAAGAGATATTATGATTCAAATTAAAATTATCCAAAACTCTAATTTCAACAAACTTACAATCAAATTAATTTTCTCAATAAGATGAACCCGATGATACCAAAATTGATCTAATTCGAGCTAATTAAGCTCTAATCAAACCATTGAACCACATTTGGAGGCTTTGGAAAGTCAGTTTGAAGGTAAAGTGAATTCCAAATTCGATGGTTCCATAGTCAAATCAATGTCTCAATGAGAGGAATCCAACTAGCCTACGATTTTTTAATTCAGAGGCCTTTAACACCCTTAGATTATTAAAAGAACCTTTATAATCAAAGGGAATGAACATGGGTCGTTAGATCGGGTAGTTATTTGACTTATTAACTGACTTTCCAAAATACTCCTCCCCTGGAGTCCATAAATAAACCCTCTCTCTTCACATGAGGGAAATATGAAGAAGAAGAGAAGTGAAATTCCAGTGTTATTCTAGACTAAAGATTGAATGATAACTTCTGGTCTTCATAACTGCTTACCATCGATGACCAAAGTAGGCTGGTCATCAGCAACCATTGTCAAGCGCCCCTTGCTCATCATCAGTGGTGGACTATGTTAGGTAAAGACATTCTCAGTTAGGTAATAATTTTTTCTATCGAGAAAAGAATTTTATTGAGTAATGAAGTATTCTGTGGAGTAACAAATTACTATGTTGATTAAAGAAGTATCTTGTTGAGTAACAAAGTATCATGAAGCGATTTTTTGAGCAATAAAGGACTTCGTTGAGTAACGAAGTACCCTTTTGAGTAAGGAAATATATTAAATACCGTGCAATGATGTACCTTGAACACAATGTATTATACACATGAAAATAACACCCGGTGGTAACTGTTATTGCACACTATATTAAAAAAAACAACAAATCTCTTTGTATATTATGTACGAAGAAATATTATACTAGTGTAAAATTAAAACCCTTTCCGAGTTGTGTGATAAGTGTCTACTTTTATACTTGCAAACTAGTGGGTCATTTTGATTGGGCTTGGTCTTACGATTACTCACTTATTATTGGGTTTTCCATGTAAAAAGTCGTGATGTCTTCTCTAGTAATTTATTAATGACCGAACATAGTTATGTCATTTTTAGTATTTATTGCAAACTTTAATGGTACCTCTATTTAAAAATTTATGATACTTTTCAATTTATGATTTCATGATATCCTCTATATAAGGCCTTACAATACCTACCTCTTACCACTTTATGGTAGTTACCATTTATAAACTTCATAAATGGGAGAAACTATTTAAAATAACTAGAAAATTTACTCTACACTAAATAAGGCCAAAACCATTGGCTTTGGAGGTCACTACATATAAGTTAAATAAAGGACCTACAATATTCTTTTCTCTTTGGTTCCATGATTGAAAGTCTTAACATGACTATCCTTTGCCACCCAAAAACCTCCCTCCCATTTCGAACAACCCAACCACTATCACCAACAACACATTTTCCTCATCTTTCACATTCCTTGTCAGCACTTTAATATATTTAGTCATTTCTTATCAGCATGATGATGGTATAAATCACTTGGGAATCTTTGAAATTATCATTAAGAAATTAATTATTTTCAAAACTACAAATGATTTTGTATGGTTTGATATTCTATTTATGACACATTCCATATTAAGTTGATGCTACTCAGTTTGATGCATTTGTTCACTGAATTCAATTCCTGAGGAGCAGCTTTGACATCAAGCTTGAATCGCCTTAACTAAAGCAGATCTGTAAGGCTATCTCACCTCACTTGAAAATCCTTGAAGAACGAAAATAAATGTCAACACTTCTAGATACGTTGGACAATTTCTCTTGCACGGAGTTGAATTCGGCTTCACTTGAAAGTAATAACTCGGTGAAAAAAATGTGCGTAAATTTTGATATATTCTTCTTCAGAATTTTCTTTATGTTGAATCCAGGTTTGTCATGTGAAGCACGCCCAAGAGTTGGAGCAGTAGTGACATTGATGGAGAAGTTGAGAGGATGGGAGAAAGAAATAAAATAACAAGCATAGACTTGCCTAGAACTGGGGTATATTTTTTGGCTCTGTGATTCATTTTACGTATTGTATCTTGGGGGTTACAAGAGAAAAAGAGAGATCTTCTTAAAGAGTTTTAGTCTAGAGAGAAGAGTTAAAAGCCCCTAATACATAGCATAGACTCCCTATTTATGGAAGATAGAGTATCAAAAGGTAAAAATATATACATTTGTCTCTGCTTTAATAGGGGAATTACATGACATTATTTTCTTTTATAGTGTTTTTTTCTTATTTTTAATTGATTTTGGCATCTTTTAATGTACTTGAATCATCTGGCCGGTACGTTCTCGAGTCAGTTGACTAAGCTGGTGTCCGTCAACTTTTTAACCTAGATGTCAGTCAACCCTCGCTTAGAAAATCGGTTGGCTTTTAGACAGGCAGTCAGTCCACTTTAGGGTGGCTAGTCGGCTTGCTTATTCCATGGTTATTTTCGGAGATCATTGAGAATTTTTGGGGGAGTTGTTGAGAGAGCTTCATCTTGGAAGTGTTGATTGGTGTGAATGTTTGTTTCATGTTGGTAGATCGCCAATTTCAGTTGGCTTTATGAGTACTTGTTGCTTTTCATTAGAAGGGAGTTCCTCGTTGATCTTTTTTAATCTAGTCCGTCAAATTTGTGTATACTATTTTTTTTTTGTGTACACTTTAAAATGATGATACTTGGCTCATTCACGTTATGTTTGATCAATTGTTTTTTTTATCAAAAATCTATGGAGAAAATAAATATATTTATAGTTAATTGTATACACTTTCATACCACACAACTTGAATTGACAGGGTGACTCGACGAACATGACCCACGAGACAGGATTGTGTAAAACCCAACCATGTAAGCAGTCTCGGAAGAGCCTGATGTTGCTTGCCCTGAGCCATGTCAACTCACCAATGAGGCCAGAAGATTAAGGTAGATCTCTAACTTAGCCAGTTTAGCCAAGGCGAACTAACAACCTAGCCAAATAGGATTTGCAGAGCCTGTTGGCATGATGACCTTTTGTAGATCGCTTCTAAGAAAAATCAATTTTGTATGTCCTGGCAGCATAGTACAATATAGTATGTAGAATTTTGCATCAAAGAAATATGGATTCAAGTCTGCATTAAATTCCATTGCACTTTATTCTTATTTTCAATCTAATTTTTAACTATGAAAAAGGCGTGGTTTTAGATATCGTACCGGACCGATCGGTTTGATCGGTTCAATCATGAATTGGTTCGGTCCAAGCCCATAACCATTTTTCGTAGAATCAGAATTTAACTTGCCTAAACTGGGGTTGAACTAGAGAACCAGTGAATCGGTCTGATTTTTAAAGAACGAATAGGTTCAAATTCTATCCAATTTTAGACTTTTGATTTTAATCAAATGACAAAAAAAATGTATTTAAAGTAAAAATTTGAGAAAATTTGATGACTTAAACTTTTTATTTAGAATATTGTTCAAAATATTTAAAAGTGTCATCTTAAATTAAAAAAATATTTGTTAAATAAATAAAAAATGATATTAATCTATCATTATTTTATTATTTAAATTATATTAAAATAATAAAAAAATTTATTATGTCATTTAGTTCTTCCAGTTCAATGTTTGGTCCAATTTTAACAATCTAGCACCCACTTTGATCCACTTTTCAATTTCTCACTCAAACATCAAAATTCATTATAAAATTCCAACCCACACTTTTCTTTATTTATCAAAATTTCAATTGTTTGATTATAACACGTGTAAATACATCAGTTCGGTAGTCCAAAAATATAGCGTAGCAGCTAGATTTTGTAAATATATATTTCACGGTCGACATCATAACCAACATTCACTGAATTGGCATATGGCTCAATAAACTTGTAAAAGGCAATTTAACTTTTATGACTTTCATTCATTGGGGGCATATTATTTGAAGTTGGCCAAAATCAGGCCAAGCACCAATAAATGTTTAAAAATGTAATCTTATTTTTTCCTAAATCTACTAAGTAAAAAAAAGGAAAGGGTGTATTTACTTGTGCCAAGGTTCATAATGATCATGGCACAAGATTGAACTAACAAGTTACTCCTTGAAAGTAAGCTAAAATGCTCCTAAATTAAAATCTTGCAGGTGTAGCCAAAACGTCCCTATGATGATTTCATCTAAGAGGGCTAACAGCTCCTAAACAGACGGTTAGTCGGTACTTAGTGAAAGCTATTCATTTTATTTTACTTAAATAAATATTATTAAAATATCTAACAAATTTGCAGTCATTTAAAAAAAAATATGGTTGAACATTTTCTACGTACCGTAGTTTGACTCATCTATGAGAGCTCGACAACCCTGTCAGCTATATATGAAACCCTCTTCAATGAAGGGTCATTGTCTATAAAAGTTGCCCTAGCTAATCTTAGTTGGTTGACAACATAGTTAGGCAAACAACATATATTTGAATTTATCATATAGAGAAGAGTAAGGTTTAACCCTCTTATTTATTTGTATTTTGTCTTATGAAGATATAAGAGAATTAAATAAGGAAATGGATACCCCTAAGGCAGTCTATTTAGTTAATAAGCTTCCAAATTAAGCTATCAAGCCGATCTTGCTGAGCTACCGACTTAATGAACTATCACGTTTTCATGTCGTCTGCAATTTGACTCGACTAAAATGTCAAGTAAAGGAGCTGCCAAATCAGTTCATAAAATTGACCCTGGTAAACTAGTTAGTCGACGATCCGATCGGTGCAAAGTGCTAAGTTCCGAGTGCCGAGTTCCAAGTGCCAAGCTCCAGGTGTTGATCGTCAAGGAGTTGAGTTTTAGTACACACTCAAGAAAAAAGAAGGCATTTTACATGCATACCACGAAATTCTAATATATTCACGTATCCAACACCTAAACTTACATATTTACAAACATGACACTCACGTCCTTGATATCACATCAAAAATACCACTATAACTAACTTTATGAAAGTGAATGCACCTTTTTTATGTATAGTTATCAATACAAAAGTGTTATAAATGTTAATATTAAACTTTAGGTGTTAGATATGTAAATGCATAAGAATTGTGTGGCACGTATGTAAAGTTCTCATGAAAAATGAAATTAAAATTTCTCCTAATATCATTAATATGATCTGATATGCATTAATGCTTATATAATCACCATATATATATATATATATATATATATATATATATATATATATATATATATATATATGCTCTCTC
>JXCR01026757.1:59309-70627 GCA_002079205.1 Phalaenopsis hybrid cultivar
ATATATTGATGCTTGTCAGAAAATTTGCGGTGGTAGATTAACGTATTATTGTCTTAGCGTTGAACGAGAATTATGCACACACTCAGATGAAAAAGAAAAAAAGCTGTGACTACTCCAGAAGTTTTTACGTGGAAAGTCCGTAAAAGGAAAAATCACGGGGTTTGCCCTAGTTGTGAAAATCCACTATTGATTGATGATTACAGAAATCTCTTATCCCAAAGACGGGAAAGGGAAACTATATTTTTCGGATTACAACGTTGACTGACAGCGTCTGGTTGGTGGTGATCGATAAGGTTGGCGGAGGTCGACGACAATCGGCAGTAATCTTTGGCGGTCGGCGGTGGTCGACTGCGATCGGCGGCGGTCGACGACGGAGGTCGGCGGTGTTCGACGACGATCGACGGTGATGTTGAACTGCAACTTCTCCTCAAGGTCCAGACTCTCTCTCTAGACTGTAGCCCCCCCATGAGAGGGATGAAGCTCTATTTATAGTGTTTTGGGTGCAATTAATGTAGGAATACGAATCATTTTGATCAGACGATCCGGAGAGCTTCCCTCGATCATATGGTGTTTATTGGATATTTGAGTGCCTTAAAGTTGTCAAAATTGAGTGATTTTGGGCTTGTTAGATTTGTCTGGTCGAGCCGCTCGATTCGAGTATAAAGTTGTCGTATTCGACAACCCTTTGATCTTCCAAATGTGTTCGGAAATAATCTAAGTGTGGTTCAATGATTTGGTCTAGGCTTGATTTGACTCGGATTAGGCTAGTTTTCATATCATTAGGTCCGTCTCATTAAGCTTGAAAATGTAAAATCGGAGCTCTATATGACTTTTATCAAAATTTAAATGTTTTCTACTTAAAATTGAACGCCAAAGAGTGGGGCTTAGGCTGTAAAAAGATAAAATAATAAATGTAAATTCAGAATATCACATTAGTATGAAGTAAATAATCATGAATTTAAAGATCGGTAGCATTACTTTTCAAAAAGTAAATTTTTAATTGAAAGGTAAATGGTTTTAGTACGCAATTCATGGAATCACAGCCCTCCAATACAAATCAGAAGGTGGGGGAAATTTCTGACATTATGACACTGAATTTTAAGTCTTCTACAACTTGGACTTGGTTGTCCTTTATGAATAATTGATGGGAGGCTTGCAAAGGTAAAGACAAAAAATTCAATTCATCTCATGGCAGAGATCTTAATGAAAGTAAAGTAATTTTATTTCAATTCAAAGTGAAATCAAAAGCAATTCAATATGGATTGGTAGACAAAAGGAGAAAAAGGAGGGTTGGTGAAAGAAAGAAAAAGAACTAAGAAGGAAGAAGAGAAGATGTTGCCATATAAAAAGTGAAGAAAAAAAAATAATAGAGAGAGAAAGGGAGAGAGAGAGAGAGAGAGAGGGAGAGAGAGAGAGAGAGAGAGAGAGAGAGAGAATCATCTCAAAGCAATTATGTTCAAATGAATAATGGATCTTTACATCTTATAGATCACATTTTATTTATAATAACTCTAAGGTGGTGTTTGGTAGCATCATTTAAAGAGAATTCAACATAAATCCAATCAAACATTAAAAAAAAATGAAAATTAAATTCAGTGTTCTATTAGTATGAGTTATTGAACTAATTGAATATGACATTCATGGATTCTGTGGGAAATCCACTAGGATCCACCGGTTGTCCATAAGCATTCACCTCTATGACTAATAATCTTGATGTAGAATTCAAGGCTGGGTTATCTAAATTCCTAGGGATAATAGCTACTTGAGATTTTAAAATGATTAACACATTCGTATCATGGACACTAGCTATCTTTCTCGAGTTTACTCCCTTCGACAACCACTGAAAATTATCTTTAATCGTTGTATTTGCCTCCTCAAATGGCTTTGACATAAGTGATCGCCTAGTGTTGCATCTGTAATGGACCTAAGAGATCTAATAAGCCCATTATAGAAGATTTAAATGATTAGTCAGTCAGGTAAGACGTGGTAGGGGCATTTCTTAAAGAGCTCCTTAAATTTCTCCCATGCTTCATAAATAAATTCTCAATCTAATTGGTTAAATGAAGTAATATTATTCCTAGTTTGTCTCATTTTGGATGGAGGAAAATATTTTGCAAAGAATCTTTGGGCAAGTTCATTCCAAATGTTGATAAGCCCTGGTGCTAAGGAAATGAGCCACATTTTAGACTTATCTGAAACGGATAAAGGGCAAAGCCTTAGCCTAACTGTGTCGTTGGAGACACCTTTATAATAAAATGTAGCATAAAGTTCAAGGAAGCTTGCTAAATGGAGGCTAGGATCATCCTTAGGTAATCCTTCAATTGTATATTTTGCATCATCCGAATAATGACGAGTTTAAGTTAAAAGGAATTGACTTCTACTGTATGGGTATTCATACAAGTGAATTTATTCTACAGAAGGGTTAGCAATTTTCTTAAGAGATCTAGGCAAGCCATAGGGTCTTTGTGTGTGGTGATCTTTCTGGGGTACGTTTACCCTCTCTTATAATCCCGTTTTGAGCCTTTTTATTTTTTGATTCTTTTGACTGTTTTTTCTTAGTTCAAGGTCATAATATTCTACTTATGGTGTTCCAATATTATACATACACTACTAAAAAGTTTTAGTAAAGTTGCCCTAAACTAACATAGTAGAATAAATAAACAACAAACTACTAACAACAGAAAAACTAAGCAGACCGATGTGCTGAAATTACAAAATAAGCAAAACACAATTTTTAAAGAAATTGAAATGCAATAAACACAGGTGTAAAAAATTAACGGTAAAATAGGAAGCACAAATAAGATATTTTTTTTCGGTTTTTGTCAAAATATGAAATAACAATTTTGCTATAAAAATACGACACTATAGTTTTCAAGGCTAGACACTATTAGTTTCGCTAAAATTTTTCTCAATTAAAATTTAACGTCATTTCCCAACCATGACGCCAAATGCTTGATACATCTAAATGCTATGAAGCTCTAGCGAATTACACAAGTATACTTGTCATATAAGTCTTATACATAATAGATTTTGTGCATCTATCCCATAAGAAATGAGTTAATCTCTAGACGAAAAAGTTTGAGCCTACTAATTTTAAATCTAGCCTGAAGGTTTGATTGTTAATGATTTTGTGAAAGTTGCTAACTTGATTGTTTAAAATTAGAAATCCTAATCTATAGTTATGAGGTGACTCAAGCAAGTGAGGAAATCTCCTTTGATTTGGATTTTCACACCTTTGAGTCAATTCCTTCGCGGTACACTCATCACCACTCGGTGTATATTGCATGCTAGTGTTTTCATTTTGCATGCATGCTTGATAGCGAGGCAGGCTTAATAGGCTAGTGAACTGGTGTTGGTCATGATGCGTTAACAAGCATTGCCTGTCGGGTACATCTCAGCGAGCAATGCGAGTAATTGCATTGGGATCGACATAAGCATTGCCTGTATGTTTACAATGTTTTTGTATGTGCAATAGTATATTAGGTCAGTCTTTTTCCCATGGATTCATGCCTAAAATACACACAGACGTGCAATATGGAGGAGCATATAATTATTTTGTACTAACCCTTTCTTGCAAGTGTCAGTTAGCTCCTCCCATCAAGCATGGCTTTATGCGTTACATGTTAACCCGTGCTAAAATTTTTTGTAGGTTGAGTCCTTTATTTTCTCTTTCATATATATTTGATAGATTCATATGATTGAGTTTGTATCAGAACCAAGGTACAGACACGGGCTTTGAGGCGTAAGACCCATCAAGCCACGTAACAAGAGACTAGAAGCACCATACTCATGTCTCATACATAAAGTTTGAATTTATATTTTTTGTACAAAATTAGGACCATGTATGCTTATGCGGTGTCTGTCCGCTTTTCCTTCTTTTCTTGAATACATTACCGACCCAACGACACCGACCTTTTTATATTTTATTTGGCACACTTTTATTTTTTTATTGCATGCTTATGTGTAAAAATTATAATCTAGGCTCTTTCTATAGACCCTAAAATTATAAATTTTTTACATAAAATCCTAATAAAAAAAACTAAGATAAACTAAATTTAAGCAGTAAAATTGTCAGGATTTTAAAACTTATCAATACTTTCATGTATGGCTCTTGAGCAAGATTTAAAATAAATTGGCATTGCATGGGCATAGCCCAAGTAATGTTAATAGGGCCTCCACAATATCTAATGACTACTCTAGATAGCTGCATCATTCACATATACCCGAGAAGGAGTCATCACACTTTTCCATACCAACTGACCTAGCATATCTTTTACATAGGAGGTTGTCTAGGACACATAGATTGTTAGAAGGCTTCTCAATCCAAACGGGGTGTAAGTCCTTTGTTGAGAGTGTTTCCGGTTTTATGGTTGAACCTTCCTTTCCCCTCTTTTCCATCGGTATTCTTGCCACTTCGGTGGGCATAAGTCTCACATCTTAGAGATTCATCTGATAGTCATATGATAGAGGTTCGTTCCTTTAACTTTAGGGCTACTGCGGTCCTCACGGATGATACAATTCACATATTACTGGCAGGAGATCTCTGAACGTATTAAGTCGACTACCTTCATGATCATGTGAACTTAGGGACTTAATAGCTTGAGATGATATGTTCGTGGTACTCTGACCCCATTACTTCTACCTGTTTAGGGATTCCTCATTCCTTCCTTTGACTACCCCCGTCAAGTCTCATTATTCCCTTGACTTTTTTGTTGATGTCATTTGGCAATCCTCACTAAGCTGATATGTTGCTACTCGTTTGGGATACGAAGAGAATTTACAGGTAAGATGGCTCCCACAGTTGGATCAATTTGGTGATTCTAGTGATGTGTTTAAATTAGTTCTTCTTTAAGCTTAATAGATATTTCTCTCCTTAGTCAATATGCATAGTCAATATAACGTGTGGAATCCGCACATACGGAGTGTTGATATTTGATAGTATTGCGATGGTATTGTAATAATATTCACCATAATACCATCACGATATCACCAAATCCGCACCCATCCACATCTATTTTGTCAGCACTTAATATTCTTTTCCATTATGTGAGTTCACCTAGTCTGATGAAAAGACTCCTTGAACCCAATTGGACAAGTCTTCTCTAGACTATGATGGCAAGTTTTCCCTGAGTCAAACATAACAAGTTTGCCTCCATTCTCTAGTTTTGGGTGAGTCTGCCCCCCTTGTGTTTGCATTCATAAAATGCAATAAGAAAATAACAAAAAGTAGCACATAAATTTAGAATTTCAATTAGGTCCTCGCCCAAATTATCATAAACAAATACCCAGAGTTTACATTTGATCAACAAAGCAAATAAAATGCAAAATATAATGAAAGACAACAATCAATGTATCAAAGGATCAAAATAGGAGCTTAGTAGTATCCACCATAAGAGCGAATATTAGGTTAAGTACAATACATGCTTTCCGTAAACACTGATCACAGAGAACAAATAGACAAAAAAAAATACCACATAAATGAATCATTCCCGTAGGCAGTGCACAACCAAATCTTTCCAACAGGTAAGCATTTGACAGAAGAAGCCCAGAATAGTAAGGTGAATTCCATATTGTTAGTTGGATTGCATCTCAGCTCTGTCAAAAACCACAGCTCCATCAAAAAGGATGTAGGGCATAAGAATGTGTTTCTAGTCCAACCAAAGCACCCAAAATAAAACCAATGTATTTCCTGTAATCTCTCTTCTGTAAGACTATAATAGGACATAGGAGGCACAATTATGGCATCTGATCCAATTGTGAAAGAGACTTACATATACGTGTAGGGCTGTCAAAACAGCTCGTGTTCAATTTGTTCTCTAAGTTAACGAAACGAACAAGAACACTTTTTTTTGTTTTGCTCGATATATAAACGAGCTGAACACGAACAAAGATTGATTTGTTTGCTCATGTTTGACTCGTTTTGGCTAGAAATATAAACGAACCAAACACGAATGGTGATATTTTTTAACAAGCCGAACACGAGCTAAGACTAGGCTCGCTCGTGTTTAACTCGTTTACACCCCTATATACCTTCATATATTGTGTAGTATCTATAGTTCACTATGAATTCTCATTCCAAGTTTAAGGTATTGAAATGTTATAAATTTGAAATATTTTAAATTTATTTAATTATACAAAAAAATAAATTTTTTTATATTTGATTTGAGATAAAAAAAATGGAAGTTATGAATAATTAATTTCAAAACATGTAGTTCAAAATATAAATATTATTTATAATTGAATAATTTGATTTTTGGATTAATTGAATAATTAAAGAAAACACAAAAATGGGTAGGACTGTTTATGACATAAATTAGAAAGAGGGAATAAATTAAGCAAAAAATTATACTATTAAAAGCATTACAGCTCATAGTAGACATGAAATCCAGATTGAGGAGATCCAGGGTAGCGGTTAGTTAAATATCGACGAGGAACAACCAGAACATATGTGCTTCGTAAAATATTTGTAATATCAAATTATTTGTGACATCTCAACAACTTAATAATTTTGTTCACTAGTTCACATAATTAAGTAATAAACATTATTTATTTTTATTTTTATATTCAAAATTAATGAAAAAAATCACATGCAAATGAAGCTGTCTTTCTATTTATTTTAGGGCCATAAAAGGACCCAGTCGAGTCGAGCAAAGCACTGTTCAAGCTTGAGCTTATTTATAAAATTTGAGCTCGAGTCGAGCTCGTATTTAAAAATTGACCTTTTCAGGTATGATGAAGCTTAGTTTTTTTGGTCGTTCTGTCTGTTTGAGTTCGCTTGTTTTAAATGATGATGATCGAGTAATTATTGAGCGTATTAATACGTAGTGTTTTTGAGCTATTTAATTTCTATGCAAATGACTTTTATCGAGCAATTTAAAATTAGTGTGTTATTTATTTCTAAATCAAACTGAAGAGTAGTATGATTGGACTATTTATTTTCTAATCAAATGAACTCTAACGAGCCTATTAAAAGGTTAATCATTTAACTTAACAAAATAAACGAGTTATTAAATGAATGACCCACTAAATGAATAATTAAAATAAATATATAAAAGAAACAAAATAAATTTATTTTATTTTCATGCATTATGAATTAAAAATTTATTTAAATTGAAGTTTAATTGAGTTTATTCATCAAATTTAGATTAAGCTTTAACCAATCTTATTGATAAGTTTTAAATACGGTTTTAGTTACAATATAATTTTGCTACATTAAAATGTAATGAGAGTAGGCTTAAGCAGCAACCATTTGCTCAACTAATCATTCGCTTAAGAGGGGGCAAAAAGGTAAAGTTACATTATATATATTATTGTTATGGCATGACTCATATACCATATAAGTGACAGATGTTGGAACGAAGCAGAGCGAAGCGGGAGAATCTGTCTAATCAGGAGAGTTTCGTTATGTGGGTTGGGGGTGCGAGGGCAACGCCCCGTGGTACGGTACGGTACATGGGTAATTTTGTAATTACATATCATACTTCATGGCTATATATCTAGGTTCTATTGTAACCCTAAAGGGTCTTGTATTCTATTTTGCACTCTTTTCTGAATTTGAAAGAAAAGCCGCTGCCCTGCTCCCGATGACATAGGCATCTTTGTCGAACCTCGTTAAATCTCTGTGTGTTCTTCTGAATTTGCGTCGATTTCTTTTTTTTCGCCCTAATTTCTCAACAACAATAATGCAACTTTACCTTTTTTCCCTCATCTAATTACAAGTTCCATTAAAGGAACTATAATTTCTAAAATTAGTTCCAAACTTGACTGAAAATCCATCTACATTTTTACTTCACTCTAACTTAGGGCTAGTCGTACTTAAAATCTTTAATCATTAAAAGACTATTTAGGATCATTTTATATTTTATTTTATTTTTATATTAACTTATCTATTCTTTTGTTTAAAATAAAGTATATTTAGTATATTATAACATATTTAATTATTTTTAAAAACAGTCAAAAATACTTTTATAAGTTAAGAACATCAAGTATGTCATCAAATGCAACTAATTATTAAATTAATACTTTATCAAAAGAAAAGTTATTGCATTTTGCATCAGAACTCCAAATAGGGTCTGCCACGTGTAAAAACAGACCCACCTATACATTTATATAAAATATATATTGAATTATTACTCAAATATATCTTTGCCTGTTTTTTAATTTTATTTTTAAAAATATATTTAATCAGAGTAATCTTTGCATATTTTTATTTTACTTTTTTAAAAATAAATCATCGTGAGGTGTTTTGAGGGCTTTTAAAAATAACCACACCCAAATAAATTTAAATACAAATTAAAAAAAAAAGATAAAAATAAATTAAAAATAAAAAATAAAAAATGATCCCTATTATTCACTACTAATAAATAAAAAATTTTCAAATATTTTGTCTTTGGAATTAATTTTGCTTTTTATTTTTATTTATTTTTTTTATGTTACTTTGTTAATCCCTTGATTCAAAATAAAACAAACTTATTTTTTATATTTTTTAAGATATANTTCAAATATATCTTTGCCTATTTTTTAATTTTATTTTTAAAAATATATTTAATCAGAGAAATCTTTGCATATTTTTATTTTACTTTTTAAAAATAAATCATCGTGAGGTGTTTTGAGCGCTTTTAAAAATAACCACACCCAAATAAATTTAAATTCAAATTAAAAAAAAAAAGATAAAAATAAATTAAAAATAAAAAATAAAAATGATCCCTATTATTCACTACTAATAAATAAAANCAGGTTTTTTGATGAGAAACCCTGCCACGGTACGGCGACCAAGACATAGTCAGAGGTAAAACGCTCGGAGGACNTAGGTTTTTTGATGAGAAACCCTGCCACGGTACGGCGACCAAGACATAGTCAGAGGTAAAACGCTCGGAGGACCAAGAGCTTCTCACGTGCTTGGATGAGGGGATGTGATCCTGGTTTGAGTGGTTCCATACGCAGACATTCGAGTCTTCACTCGCAGATACAATATGCTGCCCATCAGGCGTGAACATGGCCGATATCTGGCTTCTGGCATTGCGAAGGCCTGCGAGAAGAGGAAGAAAGTACGAGTTTTCAGATAAAATGAACTTGAACTCATGCAGCTTCAGGAATAGTTTCTTAAGAAAAACTAAAAGTTGTGCTCAAAACCTTTGAATTTAGAGACCACATCAAAGCCATCAATGATTCGCACCGTTGAATCAGCAGAAGTAACCATTAGCCTGAGATGGTTGTTGGGACAAAACTGAAGAAAGAAAAAAATGGTTTAAAATCATCGAAAATTTTTAGAGGGAAACAATTCAAGTTCAGTAAGTTATTCAGTAAAAGAAGGCTACCTGAAGGCCAGTTATCCTCTTCTCTTTTGATTTTGTCCTGCCCTGAAAAGTAACCTCAGCATCCAACTGAAGATGATTGTCTGAATCATGACAGAAGAGATGAAAATAAGAATTTTGCTGCAATAGCTTTTAGTATGGTATAATATGCTGATAAGACAAAGAAGCAGCTGGAGGAATATTGACTGCACAAACCATAAACTAATTATCTTATATATTAATTATATTAAGAAAGAAAAACTGTTTTCCTAATTGGATCCCAGGCAAATATATACAAGAATGATTACAATGTATTGATTACATTTAGTTTCTTTTTTTTTTCTTTTACAGAATAAACAAGCAGCACCAATATAATGAAATCTCAACCTGACAACTGTATAATGATCTATAATTATATAATTTATCTCCACTAATACAAGGAGAAAACAATAAATGTTTTAGAAAGTAAAGACGTTTCTAAAGCACCTGATGCATTATAAAAGCGGCAATCACCCATCATGGAGCCAACAACTACTGCCTGCAAGAAGCAATGGAAGAGTTAACTCTTTGAAAATTCGCTGGCGATCAACAAGAAAACATCAATGGTAGCCGATTACCTTGCCATCAGGGCGATAACAAACTGCGGTTATTATTTGTTTAACATCAGTCCAATCCACAACTCGACATGTTGAGATTTCCCAGATGCGAGCTTTACCGTCTATAGAACCGCTAATGAAATATCTGTCGTCGGACGGATCAAATTGAATTGTAGTCACTGCATAATGCCATCAAAACAAGGAATTCAGTTCCATTATATGATTAAAAAGGGAGGTAAGAAACCAACAAGTAAATAATACACTAATGCATAAAGCCACAAACCATAGTTATTGTGAGGGAAGACTTTGAGACATCCATCGCACCCCAATTTCCATAAACGAACAGTTTCATCAACAGATGATGATAGTAAATCCTGCACAAATCGATTCTTCGCAATCAGAAATGTACAATAGAAATTATTTGCTGTAAATGCACTATAGTTGAGAGAATATGCAGACTTACCAAACCCTTAGACCATGCCAGATCCAATACCTCCCCATTATGGCCATGGAACTCATATAATGGTTTCTCAGATATTTGGAAGGTCTCTCGAGGAATGACAACACAAGCCAGATCTGTTGTCCTTCGCATACTCTTAGAGTTGATACTTTTTTTCTTACTAATATGGATAGGTGAAAGGTCCGAATTATCATTCATGCTAAAATAAATACAAGAAGGTTCATCAAAAGGAATGTCATTTGCATTGCTACTTTGGCATTCCATCACCTTCCATACTCTAACAACTCCATCTTCACCCCCACTTGCAAGGTACTCTCCATCAGGGCTAAATTTCATGGTCAGAATGGCACCATGATGGGCCACAAAATTCTGTCCCATGAAAACTGCAGATAGCTCTTTGGTTTGCTTTCTATATGATCTTACCCGAACTCTTCGAAATCTGTTATCCCAACCCTGATCATAATCAGAGATGTTTGAATCAACATCATAGGATTGCTTATCTGCAATGCAAGCAAAAGATCGCAATCTCCTCAACCACCCAATCCTTCTCCTCCTAGCTGTTTTCTCACAATTACTGCTCAAAGAAGATGGGCCAAGTCTTCTCTCAAATTTATCAAGTGTCGCCATTTGATTTGAGCCGAACTCCAGAAGATTTCCTACAGTGCCTTTCTGGCCGACTTCACCTGCAGCAAACACCCTACCATCATGTATCTTCTTGATTCCATATGCAAAATGCACATCAGAAGAGCTATCTTCAGAAGTGCTTCGAACCTCATCAAAACAGGGAAAGGCTAGAGAGCCATTCTCTGATTCTGAACCCCTTAGCACAACACCACAGTCCATGGATAACCTATCAAGGTCCACTGTAACTGACTCGTCCACCATTATCTCATTATCTACATCAACGGAATCGGGCCGCGCTCTTGCAACTTGACCCAAACCCATCCACTTCATGAACATCGTTCGACG
>JXCR01026760.1:0-13329 GCA_002079205.1 Phalaenopsis hybrid cultivar
AACATCCCCATCAATATCACCATCACTTTGAACAATAGACCCGAGATATCTAAAGCGTTCACTCATTTTAATAATTTGATCATTCATAGTTACATTTCTGTCATTAGAACTATTACTACTAAAATTACATTCCATGCATTCAGTTTTAGTTCTACTCAAACGAAGGTCTTTAGACTCCAAGGTAGACCTCCATAATTTAAGTTTTTCATGAGCTTTTTCTCATCTTGTGCACAAGAAGGATATCATCAACAAAAAACATACACCAAGGTACATACTCCTGTTAGTGTCCAGTAAGACCATCCATAACTAAAGCAAAAAAGATATGGACTTAAAGTCGATCCCTAAATAAGAATAATAGAATATACATATTTAATTGTCAGTTGAAGGGAACAGACAATCCGATTCTGCTACTAAGGAGACAAAAAATGAGGTGAGAAGGATTCATCCAAGCAACATAGAAAGCATCCAAGGGATTTGAAATAGATGCATGCAAAGCAATCTCGACTAAATGAAGAACAAGAACAATGATTGAACAGAACATGAAACAAAGTCGGGCAAAAAGTGGAGTCGCGTGCGAGAGAGAAAGTAGTGGCCAGTTGGATAATTGTTGATGCAGTCGCTATGATTACAAATACAGAGATCATGTGAAGCAGCATCAACGTGTGAAAGGTGAGTGACACATCCAAGAATAGTGCAGGGAAGTAAAGAGTTGTAGGTATTGTCGAAGCAGCAACAAGCCAAATAATGAGAACGAGGAAGAGTCGAACAAATAGAATTGATTTAAAAATTGGTGTGATGTAAGAGTTTAAAATTTCAAATATAATAATTTTAATTTAATGTTTATTGAGTATTAATATTAGCTTTTACCAAACGACACTAGAAAATAAAAGTATAAAATATAAATCCAAAGATTAAAAGGTATTGTTGATTTTGTAAGTAAAGAGAAAAGGAATTCAGGTAAGTTTCTGCTTATGTCTTTTATTTTGGTATAAATATTTAAGCCCTAGAGTAGTTTAAATTAGAAGAGTGAGGTTCTGAATGGAGGACAACAGTAAATTTGGTAAAGGGACTGTTGATTGAGCAAATGAAGAAATTACGTAAGAAATGCAATTAAATTAGAAAAGTTTATGCATTTTATTATAAAATATGAAAATGGAACTTATTATTTTATGATGTAGACGTATATCTAAATTTTATATTTGAAGCATGCAAAAATTAGGAATTTTAGTGCTTTTGTACAATAAAGTGTACGCTGAAAAAAAATTATAAATGAGTAAGCTTAATGAAATTAAAGATAGCATATTAAAAATAATGAGAATCTTAAATCTTACTTTAATATAATTTATCTTTGCAGGTACTAAATACAGTAGGAGTGAGTTAAGTGACAATGAAAATCTACATAAGATTGAAGTGAGAAGTTACACACTTTATATTAATTACATTTCTTGTGAATTTTATAAGCATTAATTGATTCGTATGATTTCAATTAGACTATACCTAAAAGGTAAAAAAAACAAAATAGTCAATTGATAAATTAACAACAATTAGTTTCATTTTATCACATAAGCATTACGCTTAGAAAGACTTCTCACATTTATATCCATAACTATTATTTAATTGATTGAAATAAATATAATGATAATCAAATGAAATAAATATATAAATCAATAAAAAGAATCACCCTCTTATAGTATTAGTTGGCGATGCAATTGTACTCATACAAAAAAAAAATGGACAAGACTTGGAAAAGAAAATATAGATAAATGATAGCTTAAGTGATACAATATTTTAGATGGTGCTCCTAACATAACTTCTTCAATGAAATGCAATCATAAATATTTAAAATTTTCTAAAAAAAAAAGAAAAGTTAGTATTTAGTCAATTAGACATGAGCATTTTAGAACATATGCATAAAAATTAGTATATACTATAGAACTGTAATCATTTACTAAGTTATTATATAATTTAGCCTGTTATTTGAATGCTTATTACAGATAAAGCTCCTTAAGTTGAATGGCTAACATGTGAGATTAGGAGCAAATAAAAATAAATACCAATGAAATAATTTTAGCTTAGTTTAAAGTTTTAGATTAAAATTAATATATGAAACTTGATTTAAATATGTGAATTGGATGTGATCTTTAATTTCTATGTTCAATGGCTCTTAATTATTTTGATGATGATTTTGGATTGTTCAAAATTTTGAGAATAATATGTCTCCTCCGTCCAACCATCCATTCTCTCATTGATAACTTTAAATTTGTTGGGGCGAGTTATAACAACATTTATCTAAGGAAAAGGCAAAAATCAACATGTAAATAAATAGGGTGTATTAGTTTTGACATTTATTAATTCTTGTATGGAAAATAAAATAAAATGTATTGGTATATAAGACTATAGCCAGGTTTAATCCAGATTTGATCTCCACTAATATCATCAGAGAGATGACTGTTTCTACATTGACAAATTTTAAAGATATTCTTTAAAACAGTAATATGTAGAAAAACATTTCTTGGATCAGAAACTTAAGTGAGTCAAAAGAACGAACTGATAAATTTTGAAAGAATGATTCAAGTCCATCAATAAGGAATAAACAATTAGCAATAAAGTAAAAAAAATAAAAAAACCTAAAAATTTGGCACCAACAATTACTGAGCATTTTATATACTTGGCCTTTTACGTGCACGTAATTTTCTCAAAAACTAAGGTGCAGCAAAAATCATCATACTACTTTCATCCAACTTGGACAAGCTCAACTTTTAGTAACAACCACCTAACATTATCGCTAAGTCCCTGAAATAAGTGAGTAAAAATCAGCTTCCTAGACAACTTATAGATCGAAAGTTTTCAAGGCATAGAATTGCCAATGGGTGCCTGAGCTTGATTTTATCCGTGTACCCTTCAACCTTTTCCATAATCCTTGAACTAGCTGAGGAAGTTGAATGGAGAATCAACTTAATATTAATTACCTAATAGAACCAAGTTAACCCAAATCAAAAAACATGTCATGGTAGAAGATTCTATGAACTAAAAAAATAAGAAACATAGGCAAAAACATCACGGATGATGTCAAGTTATATCGCCACCAAGGCAATAAACATAACAATAACCGACAGGACAAGAAGCACAGAAATTTTGACGGATTAAGAAAAAGTTTGCAAAATAATTAATGTGAAGCCATCTTGAAGTGAACTAACCGACAAAAACTGCAATGGAGCAACTGGTCTGACAGTTCTATCAAGTTCACTAAAAAGATCACGAGCTGCAACCGTTAAAAGATGTGAAAACTGATCCAAATCATTACTTCTTCCGGAGTTTGTGTAGCTACTCATAAATAGAAAAATGACAAGCTAAGTGAGAAAATGGGTGGCTGCATAGGTTAGTGAATATTAACAATCAATCAAATAGGAAAACACCACTGAATGTGGGAAAAATTCCAAGAAAAGACCAAAAGCTCACTTCTGTAATGCTGCCTTCAACTCAGGAACAGAATGGAGGCATTGCAGAGTAGAGTTCATGTAGCAGGTGTTTCCCAGATTAAAGAGGCCGGCACTCTGGCCCTGATGATGGTAAACAAAAATTTCAATCAATCAAAAAAAGGAAGAAACAATGTGGCAATACAAAACAAGCGACGGCAGACATTACGATTAATACACTATATAAAGAACAACGAACAAGCATATGATGAGTCAAAATTTTTAATAAAGACACAACAAGGTTAATGTGTTTTTGTACAACATCGATCTAGGGCATTTAAAAATGTCACGCATTTAAAATTTTAACTACAAAACAATATTTAAAATTCTAATGCAAAATGTTGCAGCTTTTTAGTTAACAAAAAAGTAGATCTGCCCTTATAAGTTGGAATCTTAGAAGTCCCTCTCTCCTATATCAAAGATGAGCAAATAATTTAGAGGATGTCAAACTAACCAGGTCACCAGCAACCCACAAACAACAATAACTCAATTTAAAAATGGTATTTACTACTTGCTGATTTTCTTCATGATGATAAGCTGTGACATCCAAGGTAACGCCCTCGATTGATCAGAACTGAAACAACGCCAATATAACCACCGATACAGTACAGTCATAGTTAGTAAAATGAGATAAATTGTGTTATATAGATTTTAATGCTGGGTGATACTGAAGACACAGAAAGCCTAAATGAGTACAAAGAATTAAGATAGAACTGCAATAAAACTAGAAAAAATAGATTGAGACATGATTATATTGAAGGTATGGTTAGAATAACATCTATTGTACATAATTTAGTGAAAAATAGGGATTTAGTTAGAATATCTGTGACAAAGAAAAGAAAATGTACCAACAACATGACTAGAATTATTGTCAAAGGATTATAAAGGACGAGAGGATACCCAAAGTAGCATGAATAGATATTGTGCAAAAACATTAGGTCTAACAACTCTAGAAGTTCCGCATTTCCTCGTATTGGAGAAGCCACAAATGATCAAGATTCAAGGCTTCCTCTTGAATCTAATGGGAATTTATTAAGTAATGATATGCTGGTGAATAGGAGGCTTCATATCTTATTCACTAGATGGAGCTATAAGAAGGAAAAAAATCCATTATTACTCTCATATTTTCACCCATTTTCAAACATGAAACCCCGACTAAGTGGCTTTCAAACTTTAATGTTTATCTGTGCTCCATTCTATAATTATTTTGTCCTATGTATTTCTTCTTTTATTCTCTTTGAAAATTCTTGCTAATTTCCATTACTATACTTTGACCTGGTTATTTATGATGACTCACAAGGAAAATTTTATAAGATATTCCTGAATGAGTATTTAATCACTTTTTCAAAATAATAATAAGGATTTAATCACTTTTCATTCGACAACTGGAATATAATTGTTTTCTATTAAAGATGATGTACCCAGTGTGCATCTAGCTCACACCAATCTCCAGAGTGGTGCAGAATTATTGCACCTAATCAAACCCAGACATTGTAGAAGGATTATTTTTACGATTTAAACATATCACCTCAAGAACAAAATGCAATTGTAAATTAATAGTCTCAATGAAAACATCGAGATTAAAGCTACTACTTTTAACATGACAGGTAGTGGTAGAAATATAACCTATAGGAAAATAATACTAAATTTTCTTGAACTTCTTTTGCTATGAATGCATGATAACGGTTGATGGAGTTGTGCATGTAAATTGATTTTATTATATCATACTTTCAATAATAACATTGAAAAACTTAAGACATGATGATTCAATATAATATTAGAAAGAAGTATGTTGATCCAACTAGTGCTATCCTTTCAATATATCAGTTGCATGATGTTAAACTATAAATTTGTAACACATCATTAATAATCAGGTGCCACGGAATATCATAATGCCTAGATCACATAATGATAAGGCTGCGAATTTAGTCGAAGATTGTTAATGATCAAAAATCGATTCGAATTCGGATTAAAATAAGTGAGCCAAGTTATGAGCCAAAACTGTGGATTGAATTTTTTTCGAGCCGAATTCAAGCCATACATTGGTCGGCTCCAGCTGATTCAAGATCAACTCGTGATACTTTTTATTTATAAAAATTATATATGTAATGCTAAGTAAAATTGAATACAAGGAGTCACAAGCCAATTTAGAGCTGGAACGAATCAAAACAGCTCAATTGAGGCCAGTTAGTTTCAATTTTGAGCCGAATTAAGCTGATTATGAGCTGAAAAGCATCCGAAAAACTCAATTTGAGCCAGCTCATTTCAATTTCTCTATTCAATTTCGAGCTGGCTCAGCTCGAAATAGGATATAACGAGTCACGAGCCGCACTAAATCTATTTGAACCGACCCCAACTCGGCTCGAAATTGGAACATTAATAACCCTACATAATTACTCTTAAAGCCCAAGCCCAAGTTTTTCAACCTAATACAACAAAAGAAGGAAGTAAAGCAAAGCAAGCAAATATTTCATCTTCCAAAAGAACGACAAAATACATGCAAAAGACTGTTTGTCCAATTCTTCTGCAATATTATATGTTCAATCATACTTGAAGCCCCTCTTTGACACCCTCCGTCATAGCCGTCTCCCATCTTGTATTCTAGCCCATGCATGGCTTAATAGCCAATAACAGAAATCTCTTGTTCTTTTTCAAAATGTTGTAACTCGTTTAAAAACTATACTTTCACAACAACATTCTTAACGTAATATTAGCCTAACCTTCATTGCTAAATAATATCATAGCATTTAGGAAATCATTGGTCAATTTTGACGTTAAAGCAGTGGAAGATAGTTGGTTGATGCTGTAGATGGTAGATGACTTTCCATAACATATTTTTTTATCAAAATTATATAAGTATATTACAGCACGGTGCAGCACCTTAATACATATGTCTGTATAGGAATATTTGAAGTAACAAAGGTATAATTTCAAAACCTACAAAAAACCATCTAGGTGCTCTCACTTGCCAGAAGATTAAGCTGGTCGCTTACCACAGTAACCACTTGTTCTTCTTCTGGAAGATCTTCCATAAACACAGGACCTTTTTCTGGAACTTTCACAGCCTCATCAGCTGTACCCATCATCATCAGCCTTTGTCCCTATAAAGCTAAGAAGTTTGGAAAAATACAAGCGCAAAAAAAAGAATAGGAATAAAAGGGGATTACAAGCAAGCATCGTCACCTGCTTTACTCCTAGAGTAGCCCAGTCTGCATCATCCTATACAAAAAAAAAGATTTCTTAACCAGCTTATTATGATATCATAGATCATCACTATGTCTAGTTTCGTAAAAGTAAATTCTATACCTTTAGGAGACCACCTTTCACCATGATCTTTTGCCTTTCAGGAGGTACACCAGTTAAGTCATACAACTGACACTTAAAAACATAAGGAGGCTGACTGGTGTCTATTTCAACAGCAGGAAAAGTTTCCTTTTGCCATTTCACACTCACTGTGCAGAATTCCATGTTAAAAGAAGGCAACACAAACATAAAAAGATTATACCTTAAAAAAACAGACAGTTCGCAAGCAGAATTTTGATTAAGAGAATACCAGGGATGATGTATAACACGCCATATTAACAATTAGTGATACACTTCAGATGAAAATTGCATATTCTACTAAATATCTATTTTGTTAGTCAAAAAAAAGAGAGCACTATGAATCATATTAAACCCAAAAACATGTGTCCAGAAGATGGTCAGCTCCTTTCTAATGTGTAATTATTAAATTGCCTCAAGAGCTTCACATAAAAACAAAGGAAGTTATTGTTACAGAATTCTAGTAAATTGATTTACAGGAGGGAGTGGTGACAGCACAGATCATGTTAAAATCTAAATGAACAGGAACACCATATAAGACCCACATTTCTACATGTGTTGTTGATAAAAGATGCTATCTGTAAAACTAGATAATGCTGAGTTTTTTTATGATTTTATTAGCCTAATTCTATTTATTCTTCAGTGCTTTTTTTTCTCGTGAAACAATATAGAATTGGACCTAAGTCAATAACCAATATTCATCTAAAAATTAGGGTGGGTGGGGACACAAGAGGAAGGGATCACAAAATCATGAAATGCAAGGTTGGACCTTCAAATACATTCATATAATCTTTGTGTTGTTACTATTAATCTCTCTAGAATGTAAACTTGTCCCAAGGTCAAAGAGAGATAACGAGTTTTCTCACCAAACTCTGATTTCCTACTAAAATTATGCCAAAAAATATCCTCCAAGGACCACAACTACGATCGGCAACTGAGTTCCATTAGTCTCTCTTTCTGTTCGAGATGCACAAATTTCGCATCTAGTGAACAGGAAATAGAGGCTGATGCAGTGGTGTATCATCAATGAGGCAGTGTGGATAAGAAGACAAAAAGAGGTTTCTCCATGATGGTAGGCAGCTTGACTGATAAAACAATTCTTTCAGAGTTTTCTACAAATTTTGAAAGAAACTTTAAACTGCCCAGAAACTACCCACCCCCCCTCCACTTCTTGTTTTGGTCAATGCTTTTCATTGTAGGTTCTTCCACGTGTACATTTCTGATAAAAATTTGGTTGTGAAGCTTCATTATCTTGATTTAAGAAAATAATTACTTCAGAATTTATTGAAGTTGAAATTGAATTGTATATTCATCGAATTTCTGCGATTAAACTAGGATTATAAAAATTTAATAAATTTTTTTTATGTATGATTTAAAACCATGAGCTTTGTCCATGAACTTTTATACAAAAACATAAAATTATTAAAGGGAATAAATTCCATAATTGTGACTTTTGAATTTGTCCCTTCATTAAATATATATTTGAGAATTCTTATCGTTAGTACATTAATCAAAATTGGCAAAAATTTTTGGCATGTCCCACTTGATTTACAGATCGAGCCAAGAATAAAAAATTAGAAATTTCTTTAAGCAGCTTTTTATCAAAAAACAATTTCAAATATGGGTAAAAATTACACCAAAGGCCTCTCAACCTCCACCTACAGAGACAAGATGAAAGGAGATACCTCCCCTAGCCAAGGTAGAAAATTATTTTTTCAATTTTACCATAAATTATGTCCCTTGACCAGACATAGTTGCATGTTTTTGTAGGATGATAGTCTAGGAAAAAGGGTGATGTGACAACAATTGACAACACATGTCCATCGTCTGGTAATGGATTGTTGAAAGATCTATTTTTCAAAAAATCTACGCCAAATCAATATTTAGATTGACCATTGAGCCATTGAGATTGTTAAAGCGTTGTATAAGATCCATACTATGTTTTGGAGACCCGTGACAAAACTTTTAGATCATAGTAAAAGAACTATAGAGAATGCAACAACAACAACAAAGCCTTAATCCCACTACGTGGGGAAACTATAGAGAATGTCTTAAGAAAAAACTATTTTAAAGCTTTTTGGAGACCCATAACAAAAGATTTTAGATCATAATAGAAGAGTTATAGAGAATGACTTGAGTGAAAACTCACTTAAAGCTTCATGAAAGAATTTTAACTGAAATGGCAAAACAATGGGCTTAATAGTAATGCACATGTCATGAATTCAGATATTCTTTCCTGAAATAGGGAGGATGATATCAAGAATGAATTGAAAAATGTAGTTTGTAATAGTGATAAAAGCGTGGATGAAACAATAATGTCTTGTAATTTGGCCTTTCCACGGAATAATGCATTTATTAAAATATTAAAAACATCCTGATGTCATGCACTCTTTGTACACCTTAAAAATAATTTATTTTCTTCTCATCTTTTGCTATGAATTTCTTATGTTGGCATATCCAGCATGTTATTGTATAAATTTTACGGACTTCATTGATTTCAGATGAAAGCATGCCCTAGAAATACTTCTAGAAAGAGAGTTGTCTTTCGAATTTTAAGAAAAACTATTTATATCATGGTATCGTGATGTACTAGTTATAGATTGGTTTACAGATTATGGAAGATTTCTTCATTGAATGAGCATACAATGGAAATTTTAGAGTTAAGTATGCTTCAAAAAACTGACTTGCCAAACTTCATCATAAAAACAATACTTTATAAATACTNTTTTAGATGAGTAATTTTTTAACCAACTTTGTTCCTTCTTGAGGTTCATGTGGTAATCAGCCGTCCTAAGGAGTTTTAAACATAGAGAAATGTGTTTGTTATCCTACCCTTATAAGGTTCATATATTATAGAGCAATTGTAAGGATTTTATATAAATAGAATTTCATCCACGTTCATACCCTATTGGGCCATGTCATAAGAAACCCTTTTAAGGACTTAAGGCCTTTATATGCTATTATGCCGTTCTGAGATACATGCAAGATTAGCCCTTCAAAAGAGTTCTATTTAAGAAATTAGAGACAGAGCTATAGCGAAGGGATAGGAGATAGCTACTTAAATGTATTCAAGTAGGAGATCTTATCTCTATAGTAGAGGAAGGTTGAATCCAGCAACATTTTGAAAGAATGATCTCGGCCAACGAAATTTATATGGAAGATGGAGGATCTCTAAATGAGATTCCCCAATATAGTGGATACCATTCTCTAATGCATCAATAGCAACTTCACTAGCAAATGTCCTTTAGACAAGAGATAGAAAGAAAAAAGCTTGGCTTGATGTGGGAAAGTATTACTTAAATGGTGGAGCCTTTCTTATGAGAATCTTGTTCAATGCTCGAAGCCCTCTGATTTTTTAGTTAAATGAAGACCCTGCTACCACCTGCCCTGGTTGGCTTCATATAGCATAGAGCCGTCACTGGGGCCTTCTAGTGATGTAGCTTTGAAATAAATTATCCCAAGGCTTGTTACTACTATATTAGTCTTCTAATGTCCCTAAAAAATCCAGAAATTATAAAAAATCCAGAAATTATTTTCGAGGAGTTTAAAGCATTGGTGGAGTAGCTAGTTGGCCAAACCATGAGAACCCATCTAGGCCAATCTCTTGTTTGCTTGAATTTGGTTAAAAAGAGTCTACAAAGACGGAGTCAGATGGACTTGAAACCAATTGGAGATGATGGAAAAATATTTAAAACAATGATATGAAGTTCTTGGAATTTTTGTTGGGCAAACAAAACCAATTTTTTATACTGATTCATTTCTTTAAGACTTTATTATATTAAGATGGTTGGAAATAATTGGAGTGCTGATGTTTGTAGTTTAGCTTTGGAGTATGTTACAATTTTTCAAAGATTTTTAAAAGGGCAAATGAGGGCTAAATCAGTACTAGGTTTTTCAAACCAAGACTAAAGCAACTTAAATAAATCAATGTATCTTCCAAATTTTTCAAAAGAGAAGTTAGGTTTATACTAAGTGATGATAGAAATAATGTAGGAGAAGATTAGGGTTAAATGCATTCAAGACTCACAAAAAAAGCCAAACTAATTTCCTTGCAAGAAGAAGGCCTCCTACTACCAAGACAAAGTGAAATGGTATTATTTCACCAACATATTTCAAAATTCATTCTGATCATCATTTAAAATCTCCTGCATAAAAATATATATTTAAACCACCCCTCTATTACTATTTTACTAAAAAATTCAAAATCATCAAGGAATTGGAGTGATTCCTTCAATGTAGGAAATGGTTAAGTGGTTTCTTGGTAATGTGAAGGCATACCCTCATTTGAGAAAAGTGAGTTAATGTGGAAATTTAGTTGACAATGATATGCTTAGAACCTTACATGGTCACCCCCTAATGTTGAATTTGACTTTTATTGAATTCAATGTGGCTCCTACAATATTATGAGTACAGAGGGATCAAGCGAGGCCAATTTATACAAGTGCCTAGTCTTGAATTGTATTCTTCTTGCATGATGTGACCCTTTGATGTCTTTGACATATGAAAGTGAATTCTATACACAAATTTACACCCATTACATGTGCAATAACAAATAGAAACACTTAGACTAAACACATACACTTACACAATACAAAATGCCTTAAATCATATAATGTTCACATAAACAAGTACATTTAAACTCATTGTTGCCTCCTTAATTACGTGTCATAGACCTAGTGGCGGGCTTATGATGTGTTGGATCATCTAGTGAGATTCATATCTAATATTAGGTGCTCTCTAGAGCTTTCAAATTGTTGTGCCCTTTTAAGGTTTTTTAAGAAAGTGAATATCAAATGTACCACATGCACTTTAAGCTTTTGTAGAAAAGTTAGGAGCAATGAACAAGAGAGACTATTTTTAAAATAGAAATTTTGGAAAAGAAAACATCGTGAGGGCTAGCCTAGTTAAAAGAATTTTGCTAGTGTAAGTTGATATGTCTTTTAGCATGTTTAATTTTCTTTATTTTTTGCACTTATTTTTTAATGAAATTGCACTTTCAAAAAAGGTATTTTTATATTTTTGTTGCAGGTATATTTTTATTGCTGGTCTTACTGGACAATTACAGGAAGATGTACCTTGGTGTATGTTTTTTGCTGATGATATCATTTTTGTGGATAAGACGAGAGAAAAAGCCCATAAAAAACTTTAATTATCAAAGTCAACATTAGAGTCTAAAGGCCTTCATTTGAGTAGAACTAAAACTGAATATATGGAATGCAATTTTAGTAGTAGTAGCCCTAGTGACAGAAGTGTAACTTTGGGTGATCAAATTATTAAAAAGGTGTGAAGGATTTAGATATCTTGGGTCTATTGTTCAAAGCGATGGTGATATAGATGGGGATGTTAATAGTAGAATTCAAGTTGGTTGGTTGAAGTGGAGGAATGCTTCGGGCCTTTTGTGTGATAGAAAAGTACTGCTTAGACTGAAAGGAAAATTTTATAAGACGGTGGTGAGACCTGTAATGCTCTATGGCGTTGAATGTTGGCCCTTAAAATAGCATAATACTAAGTCAAGTGTTGCCGAGATGAGAATGATTAGGTGGATGAGTGGTTTTACACTTAGAGACAAAATGTGAGATGAATATATCCGTGATATGGTTGGTGTAGCTCCTATGATGGACAAAACTAGAGAAAGTCATCTTAGATGGTTTGGTTACATTAAACGTCGACCATCTAATAATCCGATTAGAAGAGTAGATGTTTTAGATTTGACTTATGTTAAGAAAGGGAAAGGTAGACCTAGGAAGAGTTGGGCTTATTGTATAAAAAAAATATCTTAATTTATTAGAACTAAATGAAAATATGACACTAAATAGGATGCAATGGAGAAAAAGGATTCATGTAGCTGACCCCATGTAGTGAGATTAAAGGTCTGTTTGGGGCAGCTGCAGCTTATCCAGCTTCTGCCGATAAGCAGCTTATCCTGATAATCTGCTAATGAGCAGCTGATCCGAATAAGTTGTCTGGCTGTTTGGTTTGTGCGTCTGGAAAACAGTTGATTCTGGAGAAATGACCATTCTACCCTGTTTTAGATAAGTTGTTTAGCTGTTTAGTTTGTACATTTTGTAAACAGCTTATTTATAGTTGTTTTTGGAAAAATGATCATTTCGACCACACGCAGTCAAGCTGTTTGCAACAAAAATATAATGGGAAAATATTTAATATAATAAAATCCAAAAAAACACTACATAGCAGATCGGTGGCCGTTTTTTTTCTTTGCTTTTGCAGCATTCTTGTTTTTAATTGATTTATCGTTTGTCTGCAGGAATTATAGGAGAAGAGGAAGCAACGTGTCAATATTGTCTACGAGAGGAAGAAACAATTGGGAAAGCTACGCTCCAAGGGTGAGAAGACTGCAGATGAGAAACTTGATTATGAAATTCAAATCCTTGCGCCACTCAAGTATTGAAATGTGTTATTAACACCTAAACTTTTACTACTTACATTTATGTCACCCAAACATTTCATAACACATAAAAAATACCACATTTATAAATACACTATAAATGACCATCAAGCCTCTCAAACCTGC
>JXCR01026769.1:0-10405 GCA_002079205.1 Phalaenopsis hybrid cultivar
GTAACAAATTGCACTAAGTAAGAAGTAATATATTAAAATTCTAACATCTAATCATGAAATAAGAAAGGTCACACAAATATCAAATTATCAAAGAAATTATGATATCAAAATTAAACATTAAAACATAATAAAAATAACAACCAAAATAAATTCAAATATTTAAAACAAGTATCTCTCAAACTCATATTTGTCCATTAAAACTATAACATAACAAGCCATAAGATAAGAGTTTTAAATTAAAAATCTCCATCACTCTCATCACGCAATGGATCATCATTCAAAACATTGACATAAGAAACTACTTTCTCGTAGCCTCATCCTCAATAACATCCATTTTGTCCCATTTCATCTTATTTTCAATCTCAAAAAACTTCCCATTTCCTAATTTATAATAGTAAAAAAAACAATTATGTTTAAAGCAATAATAAAATTTATGCTTAAAATTTCAATCACATAATTTCCTATGGGTACATTTTATGTTTATTTCTTTTTGGCTTACATTGGATCAATTTGCACTGCTTATACCCCCATGAAAGAAAGCAATATTGGGATCTTTTTTAAAAATCACAAGGTGTTACCTTGTTATCATCATCCAGATACATTCATCATCTAATGACATATCATACAAAATGAAATCTTTATCATCCTTTAAAGCCTTTTTCCCAAACTCGTATTTTTCAATATTTTTTTGTATATTTATATAAATCAATGAGTTTATATTATTCAAAAACTTAATGATTTCTTTCTTTTTAAGAATTTAATTATATGTACTTAAATTTCACTCGCAATTAGATGATGATAATTCAAGTCTCAACCCCTTAATAGCCGTTTATTATAGCCTTGAAATGCCATCCACGAAATCTAATCCAACATTTTAAGAGTCATTTCTTGTGTTAACCAATAAATAAAAAAACTTACTTGGAGAACATTTTGCAACCATATCTTTAACTTGATGCAATCCAAAGAAATTTTCATTTTTCTAAATGTACGAGTTGCATGTTGCCCACTTAATTGAGTAGAATATCAATCTATCATGTGATGACATCTTAGAGTGTGTTTGGGACAGCAGTGCGGTGGCGGCATGGCGCCACACAACACCTTGTGGGATTTGAAAAAATTATATTTTGTTTGTTTTTTTTTCGAAAAACCGCAGTGAGAGGCCGCGTAAAAAAACTGACTTAGCTAAGTGTGGTGATTGTTAGAAAACCATGATTTGACGTTTTGAAAAAAAAATTGTATGAGTCGCTACCACTGATTGAACAGTCTTTTGCAACAACCTTCACAGTTGCATTTTCAAGTAGGCGCAACTAACCAAACACTCCTAATTTGATCTCTAGATTGCTCAATTTGTTTCAAACATATTTAAATTATGAATTCAAATAATATCATGCTGAATTAAAACAATGATGAACCTGATGCCCTCGCTTCTCATTCATAATTTCATATATTTGCTTGTGGTTCAACTCATCTCCTCCTAAATTTAGAGTGATCATTTCCTTAAAACTCATCTATTGCACGTAAAGAAAATTCATAGTTGGCTATTTTCTGACTCCAAAATTAAAATTTGAATCAATGGCTTCAACGTTTTATATTCATAGCTAACGCTTAATAAAAACCTCTAAATTCAAGATATTTTTTCCTAATGCTTTCCTTTCAACAACACAGTTAAGTCAAGTGGAAATGAACATAGATTAAAAAAGTAGCGCTTCCAACGTGCTTTGAGTGTCCAAGTAGGTTGTAGCAAACCTATTTGGGATAGGCTATAGAAGTTCTTTCATTGATAATTTTATCATTAATGCCAAAACCCCCGAGTGATGGTATATGAACTTTGTAATTTTCTTTACTTTGCTCTAGGCATTTGTAGTTTTGAGTCGAGTCACAAAGTTTAACTAAAATCAAATCCATATAATACGTCGTACATGATGTCCAAATATGTGTTATCTTCTCCATTAGGGTATTCCCAACCGCCCTACAAGTACGTATGATCCAAAACAATTAACCATTAGATGCTTTAGAATCTCTTCTATAATCTTCAAAATTTAAAAAATTTACTAGCTATCATTCAAGTTATCTCAAGCTCAACATATTTTAAAAAAACAATAACGTAAGGATTTTTAATTAGAAGATTAAGCACTCACATTCTCGAAATCAAAACTATCAAATATTATTGTAACTCAAATAAAATTTGAAATTCTACCTAATCACTTTCAATGACTTGGACAGAGTTATTCAACTATTCTTTCAAGAACCAAATTATCAAATCATACATAGATGATAGTTACAAACCTTGATTGTAGGAACCTATTACCAATTGCTTTAAAAGAAGAGAACGAGAATTGAGTCCTTTTACCTTAGCAAGGCAGGCCGTAAACCTCGAGACAGATCGAGTGATAAGCCTCAAATTGGAAGAAACAAAATCTCAAATAATTAAGCAAAATTCGTAAATATACCAACCCACAAATCTTAAGGGGGTGTTTGGCTGCCAGTAGGATTTAGAGTTAGTAGGATTTAGTAAATCCAAAAATCATAAATCCATTAAATCTACCCTCTTTGTGGATTTAGTAAATCTAAATAGTCGAATCAAAGGCAAAATTTCAGACTTACATTCAAAAATTCATAAATCGGTGAAACACTTGCATTTTGGTGTTTGGTTGAATTTCATAAATTTGGTGATAAATCCTATTCAAAAGTGCTACCATACACCTCCTTAATATTAAATGGTAATATAAAACAAAGTTTGAAATAAGATTTAAACATTAAACTTTAAAGTATTCAATTAAATATGCTAAAAGGATTGGGATTCATTGTGACTTCATCATCATTCATCGTCTTTGTAAGAATCATTAACTGTAATAATTTTATCATCCTCATATTTAGTTTTATCATCATTGAAACCTTCTTCAATTTTCACTTTTATTGTACTCCCTACATCAAATAACATTGAATTCAATATAACTTTAGATAAAATAACAAATTAGTAACACGGCTAAATAATCTACTAAAATTACATTTTGATATCTTTTAAAGTTCCAATCCCACTTTGCTTCTTTCTTTTAAAAAATTATGAAATAGAAGCTACTCTAAATCTCGACAACTTACAATATTAACATTCATATTATCACTATCAAAATTAAAAGTAATTCCTTCATCTTCAGAATCAAATAATTCATTATTTTTAGGCGTTATCCATTCATCATCAGACCATATATCATTCTTAGTCAAAGAATTTATTTCATCACCACCATTTCTTTGTTGTTGTAAATTCAAGCGTCAATCTTTTGATTTTTTATAAAACATAATATAAATTAATTTGTTCATTTGACCTGCGACCAATTGATTTTTTTTAATGCATTTGGTTGAATATGATGTAAATATGCTCACATGTGAATGTTGAATAAGATTAAAAAATTAATAATATATATTAAGATCATAAAATCATAAATTTAAAACTATTGGTAAATAAACTTACCAAGTCAGCATGCCTTGTAGCATGTATGAGCTGCTCTGAATCCAAACATTACATTCTTCAAATAAAAATAATCAAATAGTCAGCCTCAAGCAGAAAAGACAATCCTATTTTTGATAAATGATTTCTCATATTTCTGCATAAGCCACTACTTATTTTCTTAAACTTTGTTATTTCCTTCTTTGCTTTGTTCATTATTTCATAAATAAACTTAACAGTTGGAGCCCTCTTACAATGAACTATTCATAATATAAACTTCACAACATAATTAACACTACATGAAAAAGAATCATCTCTCATAATAATCTTCTTCACTTGCCTTCTGAGTTTTTTGCCCAAGAGCTTTTATCCCATTCTTCAGAAAGCAAACATATCCTTCAAAGGTTGTAGCTCTTTAAATCTTTGCAATGTTAAATAAGCCCTGACAAATTCTGTAAATGCTGGTTGAATATATTCGTTATCTATGAATTTTCTCTTCAAGCTTAATATCCAAAAATGATTGTAAATAAATTTACTTAGTATTTTGATTTAAGCAAAGCAGATTTTGTGTTGTGGCAATTGACGCAACTTCTCAAGCATTAATTTAAAACAATAAGCAACACAAGAAGTCCAATAAAATTGCTTTCTTTTTTCCATTAACATCCTCCATGATGTCTTATAGACACTTACATTTTTTATAATAAATTGAATAACTAAGTTCTCACCAACTTCTTCAACAAACTCATCAAACATTTTAAATAGCAATTGTGCATCTTTAACAAAGATTGATACGTAACTGATTTAAAAAATAATGTCATAAGATTTGTATAAGAAAATTTATAATATTTTGTCTAACATTTGACAACCATCTAACATTATTGTCTCACATGTCTAAACTTATGTCTTCTTCATTTTATCAACCATTCTTATTAGTATTCTAACATCCTCATTCAACATTCAAATTCACAGCATATATATGCTAGGACGATTCAATCATCACCCATAATTCCCAACAGAGTGAACCATATTAACCTATGAAGGACTCCTAATCACTTAAATAGAATCTCATTCCTAGAAAAGCACACTGTAATATATAAACACACTATTTTTGTTTTCTTTTGCAGAAGCTAAAGGAGGAATTGCATAAGAGTTGATATTCTCATCTTCTTCTGCACTAACAACAAAACTATTTCTTGATCCCCGAGTACCTCAATTAGAACAAAGCAAAAGCTTTAATTACTAGAACTATCACATTCAGAATCAAAATAAGAGCTATTCACAATCATCTACTTGATATTTATTTGTGTAGTTTCTTTGGAAGTGACATAATAGTATAATAGTTATGAAATAGAAAAGTTCACGCATGGAAAAAAAATATACAAATGAAACGTGAAACTCTTATCAGACAAAATTATGATGATAACTAAACTCAAACAATACCCAAAGGATTATTTGATTCTCTATACAGGTGTCATTCTTTATCACCAAAAAAAGCTTTACATTCCTTCAAAAACTTTGCATTAAAAACATACTTGTCCTCGACTAATAAACAAGGAAGGCATAAGATCAATTAAATTATATGCAAGATTTCTTAAAATTATATAATTATAATATGTACATTAAAACATCCACAGAAAAAGTCTCATTCGCTGGCTATTTATAAATAATAAATCATTCAAATTAAAGCATTAAAATATCTAGTCGACTGCAACTCAAACCTTACAGGAAACTCACAGGAAGCATCAAACCCCAAAATTTATTAAAACATCCTTACACCCTAAATAATAAATCCTCCCACACGCGCGCGCCCGCGCACACACACGCGCGCGCCCGCGCACACACACGCACATGCACACACGCAAGCGAGCACGTGCGCGCACACACACAAACATCCAAACCTTACGAGAAGTTCACGAGAAGATCATGGCGAAGAACGGGAAAACTGGCCGACCACATCTCAAGAGAAGATCATGGTGAAGGGTAAGTCGTAGAAAAGTTTAGTTGACGATGGAGAAGAAGAGGTTTCGACAATGATGCTCGACAAAGAGACAAGCGAGGCTTCAATAGAAATGCTTCAACAAATTGCAAAACAGCTCGAGATGGGAATTCGATGCTCAACAGAGAAATGAAGCCGAAGCATGGACGTGTGAACCTGTGATGCAACGCTCAAACAACTTGAGACGACGCTCAAGAACAAACCCTAACATGCACGAGATGGTTCTTGTCTGTATCGAACGTGAACCATTGTATAGGATATAAGGTAGAATATTAGTTTAATAATCTTAATAATGTAAATATGAAATTTATTTAATAAAAAAATGAGAAGTTGTCAGCTAGTCGCACACCTCATTGCAAAAAAATAATAAGCCTCACCTGTGCTACTGAGGCTTAAGCCTCAAGCCACTCATGCAACTCAAATCATGGGGCGTCTTGAACACTTCTTCAAACACTGCATATTACACATACCATATAAAAATAAGTTTGCCACATTAAATGGAATGGCATTTTCACAATTAAATAAAAATCCAATATCCATACAAACAAGCATGTGCAACTATAGCATTTTCATGTGATCCTATCAACGATTCTAACATCATCTCTCTCATTCTTCAAATCTATTATGCCTTCTTTTATTGCAAGAACCACTTTAATTTCATTATCAAATTATCATTATGCTAATGCCTTAACATGGCAGACTTGGCAGTCTACATCATGTACACACAGATCTCCTCTTTCACCTCAACCACCTTGCACATGAGGATATGTTTTTGTGAGAGCCAGAAAAATGCTCTTTCGTTCGTGTCACAACTCCTTTAACAACCTTCTCATAGTAATTGCATTTTAGAGAAGCATACGTTTTGTCATTTTCACTGATATCAATTTACACGCTATGCACCATGCCCGATCTTTTCTACCTATCGAGCTCTTTTCATTTTCTTCAACCATTTTTTTCACAAGAATACTAAAATGAAAAATTTTGATTAATAAAAAAAAATTGTTAAAATTCAAATAACAAAAACCCTAAATGTATAATATTTACAACTTAAAAAAAATAGACTTAAAAAGTAAAATAAATTAGCATTTATGGTTTGTCAAAGAACAAAATGCACGTGTTAGTGACTACCTAGAGAGAGAGACAAACTTGTAGAGTAAGGGATAAAGGGTTTAGGATAACGACAACAAAGAAGACCAAAGGCAACAAAAATGGCGGAGAAGACAGGCAAGTAGGTCATAATCTATAGCAAAACCGGTGGCTTTCTCTCATGTGCATGTCAAAAGAGAAGGCTTGGCGCAAGGCATGATAGTTAATGATAGGGCAGAGCATTTAGGTTTCATTAAACACAAACCCTTTAAAGCTAAGGCATACAAGGCATAAGCCTTCATTATGCAATCCATGCCAATAATGTTGAGTCATGCTCGGATTGCACAACTTAAAACAATGATATAGATATGGTTCATTCGGTATTGTATGACATACTCATAGAAAATTAGCTTTTTATCGAATAAATAAATAAATGTTCCATCAAAAACTGATTATCTATGAGAATGTCATATACGGCCATATCAACCAAATCTCGCACATGTGAGCGCGCATGCGCGTACACATGTGTGCACACACATATGCATATATAGTTACTTTTCTCTGAGGATATGTTGTATAATGCCAAATCAACCATAAGAGTAAACACAAATCAATTTAAAGCTTTCATTCAAAGTTGAAGAGGAAAAAAATATTTTAACTAACATAAAAATTACAATATACACTACACATTACATAATTCATTTCTTTAAATAGCCTCATACCAACTATATACCATGAATCATCATCTACATGAATTATCTCTTTATTAAATTACTTACTTGACATATGAAATTCAACAAATAACAATAATAATTTTTCAACATAAATAATGGCTATGCAAGCGACATTGATCTAGTCAATGAGAACTGTCTTTCAACCAAGAGATCCTAGAATCAAGACCTCACATATATGGGGTGCATGCGTTTGTGTGTGAAAATAAGACCACACACAAATAATCACTATAAGAATCATCAATTTTGCAACCTCATTGAAGCAAAAGTACCAAAGATGCAATTTCAGAGCCAAAAAAAAAAATAGCAGTAACCCGACAAAATTAAACTAGCATCATACAAATACATATGCAAAACACAACCAATCACAAATATGAAAACAACAGCTTAAAAATAACCTACACGAAGCGAGGGGACACAAAAAGTTCATTATAAAAAAATCATGATGATTGCAAAACAAAATAGCAATCTATAAAACAAATTTTCTACACAAAAAGATAATAAAGAAGATGGAAAAAATCTCACCAAGTTGAAAGAACCTTCTCCAAAAGAGAGACAGAGAAAGGAAAGACAAAATTCCACTCTCTCACCAAACATTCTAGAGCAACAAAAGCTCACACGAGTGATATCTTGAGCCCACTCTCACTGGTTCACTCTATTCCCTTCAAATTGTTTTATTTCTACAAACAGAAGAAGTGTAGCACTTGATTCTCCCCATAATGTTATATATTCAACAATAGCTACCAAGAGAAAATTCTCAATTGATTGTTTATCCTTGCTTGGGTCTATAGCTTGTTTGCTCTAGCTCTATCAAATGTGATCTAGCAAAATAGCCTAGCATATCACAATAAAAGCTAGCTCCAAAAGTGCAAATTAACACCATCCCCATAAATTTTAATACAACATACCAAAATCTCCCCTAAATCAAATAATTCATACCATCAAAGAAACTCTATCCAATGTAACTTGGCAACATTGCCTGGTTTAACAAATCATAATAAAAGAAAGTATCTTAAGTTCAATTTTAAAAAATCCCCATAACATTTTGAAATAATATTCATAAATCCTCCATAAAATCAAATTATTCATGCCACCAAAGGAAATAAATAAATAACTATGTCAGTGTTCACTAAAAATCTCCATACACAGCCTTGGAAAGCATCAATAACTGCATAAACAAATCATATGCAAGCTTTGCTAAACATTAAAAAAAAGATTACATTGCCAAGCATGTTCGCAAGAATGTGATTAGTGCACATCTTCCAAACTGAACCAAATACAAACTTCTTTTTAATAAAGTGGAGTGAATATCAATATGCTTAGTTCTCTCATAATAGGTCTAATTTTAGGCTAATTGAAGAGTACTGTGAATATCAAAGAAAACTACTAAACCATACCAATGTAGAACTAAATTTTCAACCAAGCATCTTAGCAAAATATCTTCTTTAATAATGTCAATAAGTATTACATATTCTATGTGTACAGTGACCAAATCAATCACAGCCTTCCAATTTATGACACCTAGAGATTGAAGACATACCTAGTATAGGATTTCCTATCAAGATCAATAGTACAAAGGAAAAACAAAAACGGCACTAATCAGATACTCTCTCCCAAACAGCAGACAATAACTTACAGTGCCTCTGAGATACGTAAAAAATTCCATTCATTACATAATAATGAGCCTAACCAGCATTATCCATGCATATGCTCAAAACACAAATGACAAGAAATGCAAATAAAAAATGCACATTATCTCCTACATAACATACGGCTCAATCCATAAACTTCATCCTCTTTTAATGGCTAAGGAGAAGATTTTAAAATATCCTGCTTTGCCTCCCAGAAACCAAATCCATTTAACAAATTCTCAACAAATACCCACTCTATTTCTTACTAGACACCATCAAAATTTTTCATTTAGAAGAATGCACACAAATTAACTTTTAAGTAACCAATGAATTGCCTCTATTTGTAATCAGCAAATCATCAATATAAAATATCAAACACACAAAAACCATATATAAGCTATTTTTGGTACGCACTACTATCAAACTCATGGTGAATTACGAAGTAGTTAAACTTTTCACTACCACCAATAGAGACTACTTTATGCCAAACAAAAAATTAAAAATGTTTTAATAAACAAAAATGATCTTCCTTTCATACAACTTTAAGACAAAGTGGTTGAATGCACAATACCGTTGCTAATTAAACAAAAGATGAGAAACCCTTGAAGTTCGCACTTTCCTTTAGGTTATAACCTTTTGAGAGTATCTCACTTAGCATGCAACAAAAATAGCCTCTACTCAAAAGCTTAAGCTAGCTTTGGACAACATACATCCAACCTCCCTAGTAACGTCATATTCAATCTTTTCTCCGCTTCATTCTGCTGAAGTATACCCACTGCAGTTTTACAGAAAGTTTTCAAGCTCGGTGGTACAAAATTTAAAAATCTTGCAATCAACCACTAGATCTTGCAAATCCGCTAATCCATATGTTCTTTAACTTGCATATCATTTACACCACTCTTCTTTTTGAACATAAACCAACACTTCCCTCAAGAAATTGTCTATGAAAGAAAACATTAATCTATATCAATCCTTGGCAGAATATCCCCAGTCCTAAATAGCATGGGTCCAATGAACTCTTACATATAACTGCACCATATGATGTTCTCCTAAAACACAGTGCTCGTAGAACTAATAAAGTTTCATCGGTTCGTCACCCAATATTTGAGCATTTTCCATTACTCTACAAACATGACCAAGACAACATATAGAAAACTCAGAGTCAACCTAAGCAAACCATTTTGGAATAAATCCAAGTACTCAGAAAATTTCATGCAGTAATGACCACTAGTTGGATAAAAATAAAAATTTTAACATAAAATACAATGCTTTTCAGTGAGTTTGGTAAGGTGCTTCATGGACAAATCCAACAAAGGAACGCTTATGGATGCATATCAAATTTTACAATGGCTAAAAAAGAGTAATGAAATAGAATTGTATTTAAAAAAGACTACAAATAGAGAAATTGAAGTTATAAGATCAATTACAAGGAATTATACTTGCATGTAGGGAAGTTTTAATTGGTGGAGCAAGAAACAAACTGAAGAAAGAAACAAGTTAAGGTTTAATTCAATGT
>JXCR01026800.1:2457-18587 GCA_002079205.1 Phalaenopsis hybrid cultivar
CCACTTCTTGCGTCAAGTTTGCCGTTGTGCATCATCCTAAAATGAATTGAGGGGTTGAAGTGACAACATACACATTCTCATTTTGTTATGAAATAATATTAAAGATGCTAAAGAAAAATGGATTGACGACTTGCTATGCATGCAATAGGTTCTCAGGATGAAACCATCATTGATCGTAAAGCAGACACCTTTCTTGTTATCACATAGAAGACATCTTTCTTGTTATCACATAAAACAAAGGCATTTCTATTTGAACATACTCTACAGAGTCAAAGGGTTGCGCCGCCTATAAAGTTCACTCAATTGCTTGACTATCCCTAAAGGGCAAGCGTAGATCAACTTTGGATGGATCCTATATAGCTCAAGAATAAGTCGGGCCAAAATCATATTGCTTACAGATACATTATATTTAAAGTCACCAGTAGATGAAGTGAAGACGACTTGAAAATTTTCTTTGCATAAGAAGTATTTATTATGTTTTTTTCCCCTTTTTTAGCTTGATTGTAGAAAACTATGAATTGAAAATCAAGTTCAGTTCACATCATTGAAGCGAGTTCTTGAAACACATTTGGGAGACTTGCCTTATTTGGAACACACAAAATTTGTTCTAGTTTAACAACATTTTTTTTATGAGTTTTTGCTAAAAAAATTTGACCTTATTCTAAAGGGGTTAGCGTTAGTGAATATTTTCTTTATTAGAACATGATATAAGGAAGGAATGAGTCGATGAACATAGGAAGTGAAAATCATGAGATCTCGACCTGAGTAAATTTGAAAAATTAAGAGTGACTATTCCATGAAGGAGAGCTACAACCTCCAGATGAAGAATAAGTGGGGCTTAATCTTTTTGAATTAGACACTATCTAAGGAAATAAACTATCTTGTTAAGGGAGGAAACAAATAACTTAGATAATCAATTCACTGAGTTGAATTACTATATATGGACACTTTGGGAATCTGCTATGGGGTTAAGATAAATGCGGAACACCGATCAGAGAGATTTAGAATAAAATAATTGAATAGAAGCACACAAATAAGTAATTCCAGAAAAATATGTAAAAACACCATGATTTCATATGGCAAAATTCGAAAATAGGAAAAACCGCGGAGACATACCACACTAAGAAATTCAATATGAAATAAGGAGATATTGTACAAATTACAAATTTTAGCCTCTCTACCCTCTTGAAACTCACAAACATTCATTTTCTTTCTCTTTTGCATAAGAGATCTCACATAAATCCAACGCCAACTGGCAACACCGCTTCACACTATTCACACTCATCTATCAAAGTGAAGAAACACAAAAATTAAAGTCTCGAATTGCAAAAATTCGTTCTAGGAGCGTAGGTGCCACTCTCGTGCGTCGAGTTTCCTGGCTCTATATTCCTGACACCCTGAACATGCCCAGGTTTATATCCATGCTTTATAAGTCATCAAATGTGTTCAAGGATGTTATTTGATAGAATCAATTTGGAGTTGTATTTTGTAATGATGATTCAGAAAACCTTTTTTTGCTAGCTTACCTAAATTTTCCGTGCCTCTACTTATATTTAAGGAACAATATCAACTTCCTGAGCAAAGTATTTTGCCATATTGGTTATACATGCTTAAAAGTTCAAAGGAGCTGCTTGTATAGTGACTTGTTATTGCAGTTGATCCTAATTGGTACGTTTGTAGAATCAATAGCCAGTATTTCTGCATATCTTTTTTCTGACACTTGTTAAAACTTATTTCTTGAATCAAAACACACTTGTATGGAATTCATTTCCTTGATCATGTTCCTGTAGGGGGAATTTTGATAATGACGGGAGATGTTCTACCTATTTTTGATGCTTCAACCATAGTTCTCCCAGATGACGCATCATGTATCATCACAGTTCCGATCACCTTAGATATAGCATCCAATCATGGGGTTGTTGTTGCATCCAAAAATAGAGTTTTGGATGAGAGCTATTCCCTTTGTATGGTTGACAATCTTTTGCAAAAGCCATCGATGGAAGAACTAATAGAAAGTCAGGCTATTCTACATGATGGGGGAACGTTGCTTGATACTGGAATAATAGCCGTAAGGGGTAAAGCATGGGTTGAGCTTGCTATGTTTGCATATTCTTGGTGTCACGTTATGATCCAGAAACTATTGGAGAGCAGAAATGAGGTAAAGCTATCTCGCTCATCATTCATATGTAATAAATTTTAGCTTCCGCTCTTTCTCTTGGCTGATATTTCATTTTGATGTCATACCTGTTCAAAGTTATCTGTTATGGGATTCTCATGAACTTGGTGGTTCAGATGAGTTTGTATGAAGATCTAGCTGCCGCTTGGGTACCTGCAAAACATGAATGGTTGAAGCGAAGGCCCTTAGGCAAAGAACTGGTAAATGCATTAGGCGGACAAAGAATGTTTAGTTATTGTGCTTGTAAGTCCCATCTTCATGCAGAACTCTTTTTTTGATGCAGCTCAATTCATGGTTAGAATTTGTTAATACAAGTGATACGATGCATAGTATGAATACATGCAAAAAAAAATTAAAGTTTCACATATCACTAAGCAATAATTCATCGACTTTCTTTAAAGGCATACATGTAATACTGAAATTATAAACCAAATGACAATGGCATAATAATTTTTTTTTTAAAAAAACTGTGAATAATCAGAAACATGTAAAACTAGTGAACAGTTAAATGTAGCTTCCACAAATTAAATTTTTAAACTAAATCAAAGCATTAACTAAGTCAATATCAAATTACCTTGATGAAACAGAATGAAGATCCCAAATTTCCAAGTAAGGAAAAGGTAGTCCTTAAAATATATAAGGCCTTACCTTTAGTTGAGTTGTTACACTTTTACTCTACTCAAAGGAAATACACGTCCAACATACATTTAGAAGAATTCAAATGTGAGAGAAACTTTATTCAATGTAAAGTTTTTGATTATCTACCTCACTAACTTTTTACACCCATGTATTTTCTTAGTCGATTTTGATAAAGTGATTGTAGATTTTGTATAGCCTTGAATAAGAAGCTTGTATATACTGTAGGCTCTAAAAATTTCCACCGGCACTTCTAAGAGAGTTTGTTTATTATAGTTCAACTTTTTAAACATTTAGGATAGACTTTAGACGATACACTACCTAGATATTTTATTCTCAAATTGTGAGAAGAATAAGATATGATAACTTTTGATTAAGGTTAGTTGTTTAATGTTAGATAATTAGCTTATAGTTGTAGCAATTTACTTTTTTTTTCTTTTGAAAAGAAAAAAGCTTTAAGCTCTTGCATTAGTGTGGGGAATGATGTAAACTTGCTCAAGATCTTATGATTGTGTCGTGATTAGTTGTTATAGATTGTGATCTATTTAATTATAGAAGTTAGCTGACTTAAATCAGACACTAATGATTTTTAGCAATAGCCATGAGGCACATCATCTAAGGGGATGTCGAAGAAGCTATCTCCCATGATCTTGTAATTGCGAGATCGGAGTGGGATGGTACTCCGTTCCGTGAAGGACCAAATAATGAGATTCTCTGACTTGTTTGCTATCGCAAGCTCTTTTTATATTATTTTAGTTAAAATTAGGGTTATTTTATTTGAGAACTATTTATAGGATGTTTACTTGTTTTGGGGATTTTTCACTTTTGTTTATGCTATTGGGAGACTTTTCTCTTTGCTTTCTCAGATATGGAGAACTACAACCTATTAATATGATATTAATGACTGGTATTTCAACCGTAAATTTTGTACCTGAAATTTTCAATCGTTAATGCTTCATCGGCGGAACATTCAACCATTAATCAGTTTGAAAATTGCTGCAACAAAAAAAAAAAAGGTCGTTAACAAATAAAACTTTATACACTTGCAACCACAAAATAAAAGTAGCAGCAGTCATACTAATGAATGAGACTGAATGATATCATAACAAATATAACAACAAATATTAATAAATCATCCTGTATAATAGTGTCTGCAGAATATATGAACAAAATATAAATAAAATTTTACACGAAAAAAGTTAATCTTGGTGTTGTTGCTTCTCAACCAAAGTTCGCTTGCCACTGCGACATGTTTAGTGTTGTAGATGCACAATTACCACCTCGAACCGCTTGAATTAACATCGTTGGCTTGCTCTTTCGCCTTCATCCAGGACTCCATTACACGTATCTCAACAACGAAGGTGGTCCGCAACTCCTCGGTCAATGCGGCCACACGCTTGAAGATTTCATTATCAATCGATGATCACCTCTGATCGGAACTAGAGTGCAGCGCCTCAATGATAAATCCTTATGTGTTGAGGGCATAGATCCTCCCATTCTTTCTCCCTCCAGTTGCTTCCCTCCAGATCTTGAAGTCAGAATGGTTATATTGACATCCTGAGCAAAAACTCCTGCTCGGTTCCGACTCTAGGACTCCTTCAGACACGTATACTCATCCTACTGAAGATTATAAAAGGGTAATTAACATTGAAATTAAATTATAAATAAATTCCACAAATNTTTGAAGTCAGAATGGTTATATTGACCACCTGAGTAAAAACTCCTGCTCGGCTCCGACTCTAGGACTCCTTCGGACACATATACTCATCCTACTGAAGATTATAAAAGGGTAATTAACATTGAAATTAAATTATAAATAAATTCCACAAATAAACAAAAATTACTCCAACATGCGTGTACATGGAAAGATCTATCATCACCCATTGGCGGTCCATCTGATGTCGATGTGTGCGGGAATGCAATTCAATAACTCTGGGCTCTTGTCCAAGTTAATGTCTGTCAACATATAAAAAGGTTTGGAAAAAAGTAACTATCAAATTTAATTTAATACAGGGAATAAATCTTACCATCCTCATATACTCAATATGTGGAATAGAGCCTTCAGTGTGCAAGGAGGCACCCATGACCCCNTTGGGCTCTTGTCCAAGTTAATGTCTGTCAACATATAAAAAGGTTTGGAAAAAAAGTAACTATCGAATTTAATTTAATACAGGGAACAAATCTTACCATCCTCATATACTCAATATGTGGAATAGAGCCTTCAGTGTGCAAGGAGGCACCCATGACCCCACAGTCCAAGAACCAGTTTTGTTGTGTTCTCTCCCCCTTTTTGATGTAGCTAGGAATGTACCACACTCTAGATAACTTTGCCCAGGAATCCTCGCTGATTCAGATTAGCCCTTCCCACTTTTTTGTGGATAACAATGAACATCTCTCAAGTAGTTTTTGCCTCAGGTCTCGAAGTTTTTCTGGATTTGCTAATGATACTAAGCATGCCGCTGTAAGTCCTTTTGCAAAATAAATATCAAACAATGTTAGTTATTATTAAAAAAGCAACTTAAGTTTATAAAAGAAATTCAAACTTATTTAAATTTATCTTATAAATGTAATTCAAACTTATTTAAATTTATCTCAAACTCCTTGAACCACATATATCGAACCTAAATCATTATCTTCATCCACGACAGATATGAAACATCATATCAATTCTTAATGATCTCTATGAATCAATGGACAAGCTGCCTAGATGGATAAAACTTACAAAAAACAATAGTATTACTAATTTAATATAATAACAAATAATTTCAATTACTATAAGTTAAGTTATCTATGAATTGTCATCGAGCTCAATGTATATTTGCAAGTCATCGTCCTGCCACCACCATAACAAGCTTGACAAGTCTGGCAAGCAATAAGCTTGACAAGCACTTTTGTGGTGGTCATAATAGGATCATGACAATGGTGGTGATCATCACAATGGTGCTCGTCTGGACAGTGGGCCCTGAAGATACCTATATCTTCCTCTGAAAGAAGCTGTCATCTGAAGCCATATGTAACTAGAAGAAATAAATTGATCAGAATAATTATAAACAGAAAATAACAAAAGTAAGCAGGAAACAACTGAAGTAAAATAAAAAAAATAACATAAGTAAATTTTAAAAATAACAGAAGTGAAACAAAAAATATCTGAACTAAAAGCTGGAAACAATAAAAGTAAATGCCGGAAACACTTGAATAGACANAACAGAGTGAAACAAAAAATATCTGAACTAAAAGCTGGAAACAATAAAAGTAAATGCCGGAAACACTTGAATAGACAGTGCAAAAGATAAAACCTTTAAGTATTCATTTTATTCTGATTCATCGGTTAAGAGAGTGAATGTTGGATTTAAAATTTCTCTCTTGTATATCTTAATTGAACTCATCCACATCACAACTAATTATTTCATATGAACTAGTAACATCCACTAAAGTATTCCGTTAATAAAATAAAGAGAAATGAAAAAATCTAATTTTTTTTGCTAATAAAAGTGTAGGTTCACTTATAGTATGGACCTCAATGGACGCTCTTGCTCTATTCTTGATGACCACTGCCCAATCAAGNCTTAATTGAACTCATCCACATCACAACTAATTATTTCATATGAACTAGTAACATCCACTAAAGTATTCCGTTCATAAAATAAAGAGAAATGAAAAAATCTAATTTTTTTAGCTAATAAAAATGTAGGTTCACTTATAGTATGGACCTCAATGGACGCTCTTGCTCTATTCTTGATGACCACTGCCCAATCAAGTTTGTCTTACTCTACCGGAGTATTTAAGGTAATATATTTGTTTGGTTTTACGTGTTTAAATAAATTGATCAAATTTGACATATTTTTTGTTTATTTTAACTTCAGTTATGTTATATGGCTTTATTGACATGATTAAACTAGTTACAAGTGAATATAAAATAATTGCACTCAATAGAGCCTGAATATTACTATACCACTATTTCCTTGAAGAATCCCGTAATAATCTCTCATTATTGAAATGAGTTTTTTTTCAACAAACTAGAATTTGTATTCTTTTTTTGGTTCAGTAACTTGTGTGAAATCTATACCTATTCACATCAAATATTTGTCACNTTAATTGCACTCAATAGAGCCTGAATATTACAATACCACTATTTCCTGAAGAATCCCGTAATAATCTCTCATTATTGAAATGAGTTTTTTTTTCAACAAACTAGAATTTGTATTCTTTTTTTGGTTCAGTAACTTGTGTGAAATCTATAACTATTCANGAATCATTATCTTCATCCACGACAGATATGAAACATCATATCAATTCTTAATGATTTCTATGATTCAATGGACAAGCTGCCTAGATGGATAAAACTTACAAAAAACAATAGTATTACTAATTTAATATAATAACAAATAATTTCAATTACTATAAGTTAAATTATCTATGAATTGTCATCAAGCTCAATGTATATTTGCAAGTCATCGTCCTGCCACCACCATAACAAGCTTGACAAGTCTGGCAAGCAATAAGCTTGACAAGCACTTTTGTGGTGGTCATAATAGGATCGTGATAATGGTGGTGATCATCACAATGGTGGTCGTCTGGACAGTGGGCCCTGAAGATACCTATCTCTTCCTCTGGAAGAAGCTGTCATCTGAAGCCATTTGTAATTAGAAGAAATAAATTGATCAGAATAATTATAAACAGAAAATAACAAAAGTAAGCAGGAAACAACTGAAGTAAAATAAAAAAAATAACATAAGTAAATTTTAAAAATAACAGAAGTGAAACAAAAAATATCTGAACTAAAAGCTGGAAACAATAAAAGTAAATGCCGGAAACACTTGAATAGACAGTGCAAAAGATAAAACCTTTAAGTATTCATTTTATTCTGATTCATCGGTTAAGAGAGTGAATGTTGGATTTAAAATTTCTCTCTTGTATCTTAATTGAACTCATCCACATCACAACTAATTATTTCATATGAACTAGTAACATCCACTAAAGTATTCCGTTAATAAAATAAAGAGAAATGAAAAAATCTAATTTTTTTTGCTAATAAAAGTGTAGGTTCACTTATAGTATGGACCTCAATGGACGCTCTTGCTCTATTCTTGATGACCACTGCCCAATCAAGTTTGTCTTACTCTACCGGAGTATTTAAGGTAATATATTTGTTTGGTTTTACGTGTTTAAATAAATTGATCAAATTTGACATATTTTTTATTTATTTTAACTTCAGTTATGTTATATGGCTTTATTGACATGATTAAACTAGTTACAAGTGAATATAAAATAATTGCACTCAATAGAGCCTGAATATTACAATACCACTATTTCCTTGAAGAATCCCGTAATAATCTCTCATTATTGAAATGAGTTTTTTTTCAACAAACTAGAATTTGTATTCTTTTTTTGGTTCAGTAACTTGTGTGAAATCTATACCTATTCACATCAAATATTTGTCACGTAATCACGCTCAATTAATTGTCTCTTGCTCTACCAGGGTATCTATGGTAATCCACATGCTGACTTTACGCGCTGGAACAAGTGAATCAAATTTGGCTTATCTTATGACATTTTAACTTCACTTATGCCATTTGATTTTATTATTCTTCTCCACAAAAAAATATGATCAAATCAATCATATAGTTGAATATAAATTTATTGCTCTCAATAGAGCCCGGATATTGTAGTTGCACTATTTCTTGAAAAATCTCATAATAGTCTCACTTTCGGAGTGTTGTTTTTTTAACACACACTATAATTAGCTTCTTTTATTCGGACTAGGAAGTCGTGTAAAATATGTACTCATTCACATTGATTATTGGCCTCGAATCACGTTGTGATTAGACCCTTAAGCAAGATCTATTAAGCCCTCATCCATAGCTCCATTGTTCCGATTATGAACATATTACAAAAATTAGTTACATATTACTAAATTGTCGAGTTAGTTGAATTTACATATAATTTAAACCATGTTAGAAATTTTATTTCAATTTTCTTACTAATAGTATTTCTAGTCCTTAATGTTTAAGGAACTCATAAATAACCTAGTCACATAAGTAAAATTTAAATCAGTAGGTCAATATAACACTTTTATTACTAACCCTAATAACCAATAACTATTAATTAATACATGCCTTGCTAAAGAAATGATTGAATATATACAGTCGCTACTCGAAGCTCCTTCTCATTGAGGTAATGTGAACTGTATTTACCTGATATTTTGCTTGATTTATAAAATACTGAATTAACTGGTTGTGAAGGCTTTTTAACTACATTTTCCTCTATTGTTTATTGTTGCTCAAAGTAATATGAGCAAAAAATAATTATTTTCTACAAGTATGCCTCACATATTGAGCCTTTAGGACATGCTTATTTATTTTTTTAAAAGACGTGCAATAACTATAATTATTTAGTACGACATGGTAATGATTCTTTATAAATTATATAATTATAAGGGCTCAATTCTCAAATGTATATATTCGTTGGTGTTGTACTGGGCTTCCCATTATAGCCTCATAAGGTAGATGTATTGACAGATGCTCAATCGAGTCAAAGATGTCAAAATAAAATATTCGCTCAAATTTGCACTATATCACTGTAATACTCATCTCAAATTATCTCAATGCACCTACTTTGAAATAATTTGCATATAATCATTTGAAGAATGTACTAATTTCAATTAATGGATTAATTATTTGACTTGATAAAACTTTAGATGTTGTAGGTAGCAAGCACTACAAAAGTATGGCAATTGTGACATTTATTTCAAATATCTTACCGACTCTTAAGTTGAAAGAGCGTATAAAATTAGATGTATACCTAACAGGGAACTTCATAAACTGCAACCATTCATGAATTTTTCTTGCTAACTTAAAGTATGATAATACTTGGTTTTATCTGTTAATCCGCTATTCCTCTTAAAATTTTAACCTCTTTTCTTGCAATACTCTTTTATGTCAAATCAGACATTAATGTTATTCTTGATTTGGCTCTTAACATCCATTCCAGTGCTGAGCATATCGTCAAAATTTTTTTCTCAATGTGCATGATATTAAATTCACGTCTAATCAAATTAGTCATCTAGCATTGCAGATCCCAAAAATACTTCATTTTATCAAGTTATGAGCAATACTAAAATCAGGAAGATGATGCAAATATAGTTCTTGAGAATCATTAATCATTGGAATTGCAGTAATCATCTGCCATAAATCTTCCCATTTATCCGTGGCGGAGATCTTGATTTCTCAACTTAGTTTTTTGAAGAATATATTGTTATTTTTTATTCAATTACAAGCAAAACATAAATTTTTCCTGCCATATGTAAGTAAATATCTTGAAACTTCATACAATATGAATAAACTAATTCTCTCGTAGTGCTCCATTTCATAGCATTNTGTTTTTTGAAGAATACATTGTTATTTTTTCTGAATGAATGATCAGTAGTAAGAGTATTCAATTACAAGCAAAACATAAATTTTTCCTGCCATATTTTAAGTAAATATCTTGAAACTTCATACAATATGAATAAACTAATTCTCTCGTAGTGCTCCATTTCATAGCATTTTATATATAAGAAAATCACTTATATTCAGATAAGGGAGGCTTTCATTTGAAAATTTTATTTTCTATCATTTTCATAAGTGACCATGCTTGTCTCTCATAATACTGAAGCTTATTTATCAAAGGTTGTAAATATACATCAATTTTTTCTTTCGAGCTTTGTGGACAAGATTTAATCAATATGAGAAATATAAAAGACATAGTTATGCAGATTTCATATGGTAAATTTACGACGTAACTATCNGTGAAGCTTATTTATCGAAGGTTGTAAATATACATCAATTTTTTCTTTCGAGCTTTGTGGACAAGTTTTAATCAATATGAGAAATATAAAAGACATAGTTATGCAGATTTCATATGGTAAATTTACGACGTAACTATCACTAGCCAACATGAGAAGGGTTAGGCGGCCAGAGTGTATGGTGTAAAACTGTATGCACATAAATCTTAGACTACAAATTCCAAATAACTATGATAAAAAAGGGAGTCGAGCTTTTTTATTTGCAAGATAAGTCAATAAGCTAATTTCACCTGATATGTTTTGATCTTAACTTCTAACAAAGCAGCACACATAGATANAAGTCTTGCTGTTTTATTTGCCAGATAAGTCAATAAGCTAATTTCACCTGATATGTTTTGATCTTAACTTCTAACAAAGCAGCACACATAGATACGTACAATCTTTGAAGACGTAAAATGAGTGGTAAATAGAATAGACATTTGTATAAAATATATTCTTATTTCATACTCTTCTGATTAAGTGGTTTGAATCTTTCAGCACTGCAAAATTATCATTGTATATCCATTGCATGAGTCTGATAATACATGTAGACATTAATACAATTCTATCTTGTTTGTTATCAACCCTAACATTAACACTGATTTATTTGTNAAATCTTTTAGCACTACAAAATTATCATTGTATATCCATTACATGAGCCTGTTAATACATGTAGACATTAATACAATTCTATCTTGTTTGTTATCAACCCTAACATTAACACTGATTTATTTGTTCTGTGTAGGTCCTAATTTTCTTTTGAGTTTGTCTCCTTCATTGATCTTGCAATCTAGTTAAAATATTCTTTGGGCATATTAAATTCTAATTTAATACTCAACATTCTAAGAACTATTGATAATTCAAATTTGTGTGGTGCAATTTTTCCATAATGGTTATTGTTCAACATTCAATAATTCATAGAACTTTTGAGCTTCGTTGTTTGGTTGCTTATCCTTAATTACTTGCTTACAAAACTAAATATTGGTTGCATCAAATACCATTTCTTCAAATCTAGTTGGGTCGTAATCACTTGGATGGGTAGAACTTAATGAAGTACCAATCTGATCATATTGAACACGTTTATACTCTTTATGTGCAGTCTAATACCAATATTTAATTTGAAATCTCCTATGATATAAATTCAACGTGACTTCATTTGGTGTTAGAAAAACTTGATTCATGTGCTTCAGACAGAGGCTTTGAAACATACTCTTTGAAAGATAAGTAGGAAACTATGATGCCGCTTGCACGAAACTCTTAATACCATTCAAGAACTCATTAATGAGTCATTTGCTTTCTGGATGTAATTTATTATGCATCCACGATCTGAAATTTTGGATATTTATTGATGCACTATAGATTTAAGGAAAAAGAAATTTAACACATCAATTAAATTGGTTGTTTCACACATAAGTAAGAATGTAAGATTTGAAGTTGACATACTAGATAGGTAAATACTTAAGAAACACTCATCCCTCATATCACATGAAAAGTATCATCATTTTAATTTTTAAACCTTCTCATGAATAGCTAAGATAGCATGTATGGAATAATTGATCTGCATGCTGACACTCCAAAATAATATGTAGTTTTAAGTATATATTTTATGTTTATTTTTTGTGATATTGCACTTTAAAGAAGGATATTTTTATGTTTTTGTTGCAGGTATATTAATTTAAGGCATTTGGAGCAAAAGTAGCAAAAAAAGACGAAATTTGGAGCCAAAACAGCGAATTTTGAGATTCTAACGCAAGATACGCCAACATACAAAGAACTGGCGCAAGATGCGCTAGATTGACCCCATATGCGCCAAAACCCAGAACAGCGCGGTCTTCAGCAAACTGGCGCAAGATGCGACAGATTGGCGCCATTTGGCAAAGAACTGGCCAAGACGCGCCAGAGACGATTTTTGGGGATTAAAGCGATTCAAGACGAATTTTACGCGAATTTCAAAAGGGACACTTGTTCTAAACACCCANATCATTAATGAGTCATTTGCTTTTTGGATGTAATTTATTATGCATCCACGATCTGAAATTTTGGATATTTATGGACGCACTATAGATTTAAGGAAAAAGAAATTTAACACATCAATTCAATTGGTTGTTTCACACATAAGAATGTAAGATTTGAAGTTGACATACTAGATAGGTAAATACTTAAGAAACACTCATCCCTCATATCACATGAAAAGTATCATCATTGTAATTTTTAAACCTTCTCATGAATAGCTAAGATAGCATGTATGAAATAATTGATCTGCATGCTGACACTCCAAAATAATATGTAGTTTTAAGTATATATTTTATGTTTTTTTTTTGTGATATTGCATTTTAAAGAAGGATATTTTTATGTTTTTGTTGCAGGTATATTAATTTAAGGTATTTGGAGCAAAAGTAGCAAAAAAAGACGAAATTTGGAGCCAAAACAGTGAATTTTGAGATTCTAACGCAAGATACGCCAACATACAAAGAACTGGCGCAAGATGCGCTAGATTGACCCCATATGCGCCAAAACCCAGAACAACGAGGTCTCCAGCAAACTGGCGCAAGATGCGACAGATTGGCGCCAGATGCGCCATTTGACAAAGAACTGGCGCAAGACGTGCCAGAGACGACTTTTTGGGGATTAAAGCGATTCAAGACGAATTTTACGCGAATTTCAAAAGGGACACTTGTTCTAAACACCCATTGGAGTGATTTAATATATCTAGATACTTTGAAAGGTTCTTTTTTGAAGAGATATGTCTCTTGGATCAATGGACGTGTCTTTTAAATTCAAAAGAGTTGACTTTTGAATAGAATTCTGAGCGGAAATTTGAATTATTTTTGGAGGGAGACAGCTTCTAATAAAAGAAGAGGACTTCTAGAGTGTATGAGTGTGGCGTGTGAAGGGGGGCGAAAAGAAGAGATAGAGAAAGAGAGACAAGTCAAGGGCTTGGAGATTTTCTGCAAGGATTGTAGGAGGAGAGANGAATTCAAAAGAGTTGACTTTTGAATAGAATTCTGAGCGGAATTTTGAATTATTTTTGGAGGGAGGCAGCTTCTAATAAAAGAAGAGGACTTCTAGAGTGTATGAGTGTGGCGTGTGAAGGGGGGCGAAAAGAAGAGATAGAGAAAGAGAGACAAGTCAAGGGCTTGGAGATTTTCTGCAAGGATTGTAGGAGGAGAGAAAATGTGAGAGATTTCTTCTTCATTACACTTCTAAGAGAGAATTGAGAGTGCTTTTAAAGAGAAAAATACTTAAAAAGAACTTCTATGGATTTGCTTGGGAAGGATTGTGAGATAAGTTGTGTCTTTTATTTCTTTTGTTTTGTAAACTTGNAGAGGAGAGAAAATGTGAGAGATTTCTTCTTCATTACACTTTTAAGAGAGAATTGATAGTGCTTTTAAAGAGAAAAATACTTGAAAAGAACTTCTATGGATTTACTTGGGAAGGATTGTGAGATAAGTTGTGTCTTTTGTTTCTTTTGTTTTGTAAACTTGTTTTTATATATGAAATCCGTGTTTTATTGTAATCTTCTCATGAATTCTGAGTAGTCTTCTTTATCCTTCTCCCTACTTTGAGATATGGTTTTGTGAATACTTGATTTTGTTTTATATAGTTTTAAATGTCAATAATTTGTGATGATTTGAATTTCGATCTTCATTTACTTTTTCGATTTGACTAATTGAAATGTTAAAATATGTTGAGAAACATGTTCCAAAAGGACTATGATTTCTACAACATTTAGATAATCATATTTGATTTCATGGGAGAGTATGTCATCCATGGAGTNCTTGAAATGTTAAAATTTATTGAGAAACATGTTCCGAAAGGACTATGATTTCTACAACATTTAGATAATCATATTTGATTTCATGGGAGAGTATGTCATCCATGGAGTTGGGTGCAAATAAATAGAAAAATATATTTTGTTGGATGCAAAATTAGAGATTTTAAGGTGACATTAAAATTTTCAATTTGGTCAAATTGATTGAAAACGGATGTGAGATTGTTAACCCTCAGATGAGGGAGTAGTGAGAGCTCTGGAGTGGTAGCCGATATCCTCCCAGCTTAACCACGAAATTAAAGATCAAACTCTGGATTAGCCAATATTTTTTATGCACTCGAAAGAGGGTAAATAATAAGATTGCTCCTATTTGACACAAAACAGTTTTTATATATATTTTCAAATGATTTTAATTTCCTTACAATCCATATACTTGTTGTAAAGGAGAATGATGCTTTCTTAAATTTGAAATTTCCAACACAAAAACGTTAGTAGCTTTCGTAAGTTTACTTTTGAAAGTTTAGAATTTAGTTTAGTTAACTTTGTCTTTCAACTGCATNTCAATATTTTTTATGCACTTGAAAGATGGTAAATAATAAGATTGCTCTTATTTGACACAAAACAGTTTTTATTTATATTTTCAATTGGTTTTAATTTCCTTACAATCCATATACTTGTTTAAAGGAGAATGATGCTTTCTTAAATTTGAACTTTCCAACACAAAAATGTTAGTAGCTTTCGTAAGTTTACTTTTGAAAGTTTAGAATTTAGTTTAGTTAACTTTGTCTTTCAACTGTATTTTAATAATCATTCACTCTAGTATTTAATATTCAAATTTCGCACTTTACTTTTTTGTAATTTTAAAAATTGTAGTGTACATTATAATCTTAAGAATTTACTTATAGACATTTTCAACTTCCATGTGAGNCATTCTAATAATCATTCACTCTAGTATTTAATATTCAAATTTCGCACTTTACTTTTTTATAATTTTAAAAATTGTAGTGTACATTATAATCTTAAGAATTTACTTATAGACATTTTCAACTTCCATGTGGGATCGATATCTATAATTTAATTAGAGTCTTTTATTACCTGAGCGATACGTATACTTGCATTAGTTTTATTGAGAATTTGACAGTTTAAAGATTTTTAAAAGATAAAACTATTTTTACTGAAATTTTTTTTGTTGGGATTAATTTACATATTTGTTATTGTATCTGCCGTGTGTATTTTGTAATATTGAAAAATATTTGTAAAATTAATACACTAAATCCACCTGCATCACATGCGAATTACATTTTAATTGTGACAGTCAATATTGTTCTTGCTTTTTAATTTTAACTAAAACTAATTTCACTTTAATATAAATTAAGCTTAAATAAACTAATATAAAGAAATTTCAATTAACCTAAATCATAAACTGACATGAATATAACATCTAAGCCTAAAACTGTAACTTTTATATTTATATATATATATATATATATTTGAAATGCAAAATTCATTGATAAAAAGAGAGGATACAAAAGTTTTNAGATCGATATCTATGATTCAATTAGAGTCTTTTATTACCTGAGCGATACGTATACTTGTATTAGTTTTATTGAGAATTTGACAGTTTAAAGATTTTTAAAAGATAAAACTATTTTTACTGAAATTTTTTTTGTTGGGATTAATTTACATATTTGTTATTGTATCTGCCGTGTGTATTTTGTAATATT
>JXCR01026800.1:31215-42555 GCA_002079205.1 Phalaenopsis hybrid cultivar
GCCGCCTCTTTGGGTGATAAATACCAACTGAAAAATAATGGTTGGTATTTAATGGTTTTCCTATAATTTCGGTCATATTCCTTGATTTGATTAAAGAAGGGGAATGAGATCAATATCGATAACATGTGTCTGGTAGAGTTTTCAATTATAGAGAAGTTGCGTGATTAGGTGTGATATGATGTCATGCTTGAATGCTTGCCATATTCTTTTGAGGCGACTGCAACAATATGACAGGTACACTTCATGATGGTCATTAAAGTACTTATTCATTTATCAATGATGGGAAGTGTATTTTACTTTTTCTTTTGAAAGAGTTAGTAGCGATAAGTATTTCGATAAATGAGAGCTATAATAGCTCATACTATATTTTTACAAGCTATGAGAGAGGTACCGGTGGGATTATGCTTGATAATTTTAAAGGATAGAAAAACATTGGAGTTAATAGTTGAGATAGTGCGATCTCTATTAAAAAAGTTTCAAGATGTTCTGACTGATACCTTACCACATGGATTATCACCCTATTGTAGACCTTATCCCATGGTCAGTGCTCCTCAACAGACTAATCTATTGGATGCGACCAACAAAGTATAAGGAGCCATATAAATAAGTTGAGAATATGATGACTCGGGGACTAGTCTGCGTGTTATTAGAGCTCTGATTGTGGCAAAAGATGATGATTCTGGGCATGTGTATTGATAGCAGAGCTGTGAATAAAATCACTATCAAGTTTTGGTTTCCCATTCCACAATTGGATGATATGTTTGATCAATTAGATTGAGACAGTGTTTTTCCATGATTATTTTGCGTAGTGGTTATCACTAAATCAGGATGAGATCAGATGATAAGTGGAAGACAACTTTCAAAGACATGAGACGGATTTTATGGTGGGCAGTTATGTCCTTGGCTTCTCCAATGCATCAAACTTGTTTATCAGTTTGATGAACTTTTTTGAGCTTTCATCATAAAATTCATGGTTTTCTACTTTGATGACATTTGGTATACAATCGTTTATAGAAGGAGATTTTACAATATCTATGACATAATTTTTGAGTTTGTGAAATGGAACAATTGTATGATCACCCGAAGAAGTCTTACTTCCTTACACCGCAAACATAATTTATAGGATATATTGTTTCAGCTATTGGTATTGAGATGCAACTCAGTAAACATAAAAGCTATTGTGAACTAGTCCAACCGATAATATTTCAATTATGCATGTCAATTTCATGGGTTGAATTCTTTTTATAGGTGATTTATCAGGAATTTAAACTATATTGCAACGCTTTTGGGAGAGCTCCTCAAGGCGCACAACTTCATTAGTGATGCCACACATACTAGTTTTGAAGCTTTGAAAAAATCTATTATATAGGCCTCTGTTCTAGCACTTCCAGATTTTAACCAAGTGATTGAGGTGGAGTGTGCTTATAGATAATTTTTTATATATTTCTCACTCAACAGAAGAATGCGTATCAATAACCTGACCCCTTAGGGCTTACTTTAGTTCAATTGCGAAGATTCATTGCCCCAAAAAATAATACAATGATAGACTCATTGTTGACAAAACTCTCTTGGTTCAACTTTGGGTCTCATACGAACACCATGGTAGCTTCCTTTGTCCTGTACTTTGTGCTTTAGTAGACTCGTTGAAGAGAACTTCTTATGTTTGTGCTTTATAAGTGATTAGATGAAGAAGATATTGAATTTGGTTTGATGTCTTACCTAGCAAGANCCTCAAGGCGCACAACTTCATTAGTGATGTCACACATACTAGTTTTGAAGCTTCGAAAAAATCTATTATATNGGTATGTATGTAAATCCAAGTGCTTAACATAGATAACTAAAATTCAAAAACTTCTGCTTCAACCAGAAAAGAAAAACATCAGAGAAATACGAAAGGAGGGAGAGATCCAATTACCTTCCTCAACGATTTGGATTCAGATTGCTGGAGCTGAAATATTTCCTGGTATTGCCAAGGTATTGCTGCAAGTTAGGATTCGTCCTCGGTGCTGAAAAATAGCTATGCATCACCGAGATCACCAAAAGCCTAAATCGAAAAAGGAAAAAGATGAGGGTTTGGCTGCTCAGGTTAGGTTTAATATGCGTTGTAGGTTGATATTTCAGTCGTTAAGCTGTTCAATTGAAATTTCAATTGTAATCAGTTGCCTTCAAGTAAAATAATAAATGATTGAACAATCAAACAACAATAATTTAATCTTGCTAAATGTTCACATGTTAAACTGTTCAGTGCCATCCGTCCGCCTCTTTGGGTGATAAATACCAACTGAAAAATAATGGTTGGTATTTAATGGTTTTCCTATAATTTCGGTCATATTCCTTGATTTGATTAAAGAAGGGGAATGAGATCAATATCGATAACATGTGTCTGGTAGAGTTTTCAATTATAGAGAAGTTGCGTGATTAGGTGTGATATGATGTCATGCTTGAATGCTTGCCATATTCTTTTGAGGCGACTGCAACAATATGACAGGTACACTTCATGATGGTCATTAAAGTACTTATTCATTTATCAATGATGGGAAGTGTATTTTACTTTTTCNTCAAGTAAAAGCAATTAGGATAAAGCTAATGATGATGACGAATTTAATCTGCATAAAAGATTGTGTAAACAGCGAACAAATTATTAGATTCAGGATAAATTTAATGTAAAGGGGGCAAACCTGAGACTGCAGTAGATGCAGAAAAAAAAAATGCATCGATTTTCGTGCAAACTGTGCGCACGCGTAACCCTAACAATATGAGTGTCTTTTCTAGCTAAAATCGACGTTCCGGACGCGTCAGCGCGGTCCGTTTCGTCATCCTGGGTCGTCCAGACGAGTTTGCCGGCGGGCGAGTCAATTTAAGCCAAAATTGTGTGTGATGCAACGAGTGCGTTGCTGAGTCACCGAGGGTTAACCTAAGGTCGTTTGATCCTATTGGAACTCATTTTCAGACCCTCTGCATGTTGGTCCTTAGCCCTTGCAACTAGAAGTTGAGTGCTTGGGACCATTCGTGCGAGTTTTCACAAAAATGAGTAAAGAAGCGGTTTGAAGTTCTATGGGAGGTGGGCTCCATTACTAGTCCGCTAGGATGGTCAACCAGGAACTCCTAAGGCTAGATTATGGGTTCTGGGAGTAGGAGACTAAGACCTCACAAAAATGAGGTCAACAAGAATATGATGACTCGGGGACTAGTCTGCGTGTTATTAGAGCTCTGATTGTGGCAAAAGATGATGATTCTAGGCATGTGTATTGATAGCAGTGCTGTGAATAAAATCATTATCAAGTTTTGGTTTCCCATTCCACAATTGGATGATATGTTTGATCAATTAGATTGAGACAGTGTTTTTCCATGATTATTTTGCGTAGTGGTTATCACTAAATCAGGATGAGATCAGATGATAAGTGGAAGACAACTTTCAAAGACACGAGACGGATTTTATGGTGGGCAGTTATGTCCTTGGCTTCTCCAATGCATCAAACTTGTTTATCAGTTTGATGAACTAACTTTTTTGAGCTTTCATCATAAAATTCATGGTTTTCTACTTTGATGACATTTGGTATACAATCGTTTATAGAAGGAGCTTTTACAATATCTATGACATAATTTTTGAGTTTGTGAAATGGAACAATTGCATGATCACCCGAAGAAGTCTTACTTTCTTATACCGCAAACATAATTTATAGGATATATTGTTTCAGCTACTGGTATTGAGATGCAACTCAGTAAACATAAAAGCTATTGTGAACTAGTCCAACCGATAATATTTCAATTATGCATGTCAATTTCATGGGTTGAATTCTTTTTATAGGTGATTTATCAGGAATTTAAACTATATTGCAACGCTTTTGGGAGAGCTCCTCAAGGCGCACAACTTCATTAGTGATGTCACACATACTAGTTTTGAAGCTTCGAAAAAATCTATTATATAGGCCTCTGTTCTAGCACTTCCAGATTTTAACCAAGTGATTGAGGTGGAGTGTGCTTATAGATAATTTTTTATATATTTCTCACTCAACAGAAGAATGCGTATCAATAACCTAACCCCTTAGGGCTTACTTTAGTTCAATTGCGAAGATTCATTGCCCCAAAAAATAATACAATGATAGACTCATTGTTGACAAAACCCCCTTGGTTCAACTTTGGGCCTCATACGAACACCATGGCAGCTTCCTTTGTCCTGTACTTTGTGCTTTAGTAGACTCGTTGAAGAGAACTGCTTATGTTTGTGCTTTATAAGTGATTAGATGAAGAAGATATTGAATTTGGTTTGATGTATTACCTAGCAAGAATCATTCCCTTAATCTTCACAACCTTGTTGGTCAATTGAGAAGATCTTCTTGTTCTAGGCCTTCTAAACTTATCAAGTCGGATAGGCTATAGAATAAATAGTTGTTGTCTTTAGACTGACAAAATAGGGGTTCTTTTAGTGCGGCCTTAGTTTTTTGAGTGAGGAGCTATTAGAAACTAGATCACTCTGGGCTTCTTGAGTCCGACCTCTAAGATTGACTCAAGTCCTTGATGAGAGCTCCAATTTGATTTGTTGAAGCTTGTAGATTTTAGAGTCTTTGTTCTTGATTTCGGATGACATAGAATTCATATGCTTGGAAATGATTTCCCTTGATTGCGAGAATATCTCCTTGGCTTTTCCATGTTTCATTGACTAGTAAAAAAATTTCTTAGGTCTAGGTCACTTGACCTTGTCAAGTTGGATGAGCTTGAATAGAGCAATCGTCATTATCAGACTAATGAGTTGGCAATTTTTGCACCGTTGACTTAACTTGTTGAGTTAGAAAATAGTCATCAACTCTATCATGCACTTTTGGAGTCTAACCTTAGGACCTAATTGTCTTAGACTTAGGTTGTGGATAAACTTTTTCTCTTTTCGTCGTTAGACTTATAGAATGAAGGATTTTTCACTATGGCATTAGCCTTTTAAGTGAAGAGAGCAAATTATCCACTCTAACAGATTGGGGCTTATTAACTATGACCTTTAGAACCTGTTTGAATTTTTGACTTGACCCGCAAATAGACTTGTGTTTCTATTATCGTTAGATTAATAAAACATGGGCTCTTTAACTATGACATTAACTTGTCAAGTGCAAAGAACAGTTAGAGTGACTTTGTTAGATTTAGGTCTGTTAAGTTTATCATTCAAAGCATTTTTGAATCCGAGACATAAGCAGAAGAGGTTTTATGCATCTCCAAATTAACCAATTGGAGATTATGAACTTTAAAAGATTTTCTCGCCTAATTTTCAAAACCTTGGCGACTCTTAGAGATGAATCTTAGAATTTTGGAATAATCTTATACATATCTTGCACACAATTTGTTTTATTCTGAGTTAGCCAGTTGAATCTAGCTTTATAATTGATGATTTGAACATCCACTTGTGGATCTTTATGTGAAGCTCAATATTACTCGAGTAGCAAAGTTTTTTTGTTAACAATGAGATAGTTATAACATTTAATATATTCAGGGTATTTCAACCATGAGCGTGATGTTAACCCAAATGAAAGATCTCAACATTAGGCACGATGTCGAGCTTTAAGGCTAAGGATCTCAGTCTTGAATTTGATATCATCCCAAAAGGGAGCCTTCTGTATAATAATTAAGTAATTATTGTGTTTTAGGGTACTCGGGGATCTTGGCTTTGGGCACAATGTCGACCTGAATTTTTGGCATTCTTGCTTGGCTATTAGGTGATTTTAGCATTTAGGAGGTGTATCTGAGGATATCGGTATTTATGCACCATGTTGAGTTGAAGGATTGGCTCCATGTTAAGTAAATGAGAAGTTATTGTATTTATGCATTTATAGATCTCGACATTGAGTACGATTTCGACCTGAATGTTTGATTTTCTATTAATAATTGAAAAAATTATCAACAAATAGTCATATTTGGGAATCTTGGTTTGGAGCATAATATCAACCCAAAAATACATGTATTTTTGCATAAAGCATGATGCTAGATTTCATGAAATAAATAAAATTAAAACACCCTTTATTTTGCAAGGGGATCTCAGCAATATGAAAAATTTTAGAGATTTTGACTCATGTTACCCAAATGAAATTAGAAGGCTCCATGATCTAAATGTTTGGGGATCTTGATCATGAGCGCGATGTTAACCAAAATGCTTAACTATGTTTGATTAAGAGATGATTCTGGCATTGGTAAAAACATTTGGGGATTTCGATATTCAGCATGATGTCCACCTAAACAAACTAAAAATGTTGCCCCATGTCTTGTAAAGAGGAGCCTCGTGGTAACTCAAAAGCATACTCTTGTATCACAAAAGAGTTTCTAAGGAAGTATTAAATGTGTACTAGAATAGAGTATTTTTTATTTTTCTTGGAGGAAACTTTAAGAACAACTTTGACCCAGTCGCTATGTGATATATTTATTCAACGTCGATCACTGATTGCTGATATCGGTTGCTCACATTAATTAGTTACTGGATAATGATTGGTCTCCTCAACACCATGATTAACTTCATTTTTTTAAATATTCAAAGTTTATATTCTTAACTTCAAGGAAAAGATTTTGACAAAGTGAAAAAACTTTCATAGTTGTATACAACAACAACAGCAACAACAACAAAGCCTTAATCCCACTAAGTGGGGTTGGCTACATGCCTTAATCCCACTAAGTGAGGTTGGCTACATGAATCCCTTTTTTCCATTGTGTCATATTTAGTGTCATGTTTTTATTTAATTCTAATAAATTAAGACCATTTTTTATACAATAAGCCCAAGTCTTTCTAGGCCTATCCCTGTCATTCTTATCATAAGTCGAATCTAAAACATCTACTCTCCTAATCGGATCATCAGATGATCGACGTTTAATGTGACCAAACCATCTAAGACGACTCTATCTATCTTTGTCTGTCATTGGAGCAACACCAACACTATCATGGATATATTCATTTTGCATTTTGTCTGTAAGTGTAAAGCCACTCAATCACATAATCATTCTCATCTCGGCAACTGTCGGCAGCTAAAAAGTTTGGGGAGGTTGCCTGTAAGAAGCTGTCGGTCGTTGGAAGTGAAGTCCCATCGCCTGCTTCGGAAGGATGTTTTAATTTACATATAATTTTATAATTTTGGAAAAATATGAAATCAAACTGATCTCATATTTTTCGCAGTTTAAATGAAAGAGCGCTCTACCTCAAATCCTGTATCTATCCCGAGGGATAAACACAAGACTTGAGGATGAGGCTCGATCAAATAAACTAAGAAATATATGACATCCGTTTGGTCTGCGAAACCGTTTTATTTGCCGACAAGTTCCCCTATTTAATACAAAGAATTAAATAGGGTTTATTTTAGGTTGGGTTCGGAAAAACTTTCTATAAGGGCAAACCCCTATAGTTAATTNCTTGAGGATGAGGCTCGATCAAATAAACTAAGAAATATATGACATCCGTTTTGTCTGCGAAACCGTTTTATTTGCCGACAAGTTCCCCTATTTAATACAAAAAATTAAATAGGGTTTATTTTAGGCTGGGTTCGGAAAAACTTCCTATAAGGGCAAGCCCCTATAGTTAATTACATCTTAAATGACCGAAATCACCTAAGAAAACTCTCGATAAAAATCAGGAAATACTATCTTCAAAGCAGTCAAAAGGATAGGACTTTTTAACAAAATCGGACGAAGAAGTGTGAAAGGGGAAAAACTCGAATCTAGAACATTGTTGAGGAATCCAAATGAAGAGAAACTAGGGGAGGCCACAGACCCGGAGGCGAACCTCGGTGACTTCTCAGTCTATCCTATGATTGAGCTTCAGTTTCGAGAAAAAAATATTAAAAGGTTTCATCCTGCCAATTTTATTTAATTAGGGCTTATATTTGCGTGACATGGTCACACAAATCGCCTAGAAGATATGAGAGCTTTACGTCGTATCAGACGACAACCTCGGAACCTAGAACGAGTTAAAGCTTAAATCGTACAGTAGAGCTATACGAATGCCTAAAAAAAAGGTGGACTTATATTGCGCTAGGCAAATAACCTCGAAATCATATGGATTGTTGTTTAATTTCTAGGAAAAGAAATGGTTTTGCTGGGGATGACGTGTTATGCTGTTGAAGATGGCCGTGCTGCCCACCGCGCTAGCTCCAAGCTCCCCGACATGGCGAGTTTAAGTTTTCTAGGGTGTCCTGTTATAGTGTCAAATCAAACGACCCTATGGTTGTAATCCTCTAAACATCCCATATAGAAAGGAAACATGCTTGAAGCTATATAATATAAAGTGTGCAATACAGGAATAAACAATAGAATGCACTTGGAACAGGAACAGGTAGAAACAGGAGCAGTATGACATGCTATACAGGAAGAACAGTAGCAGGTAGAAATAAGACAAATATAACATGCTGTACAGTACGGTAGCAGGTAGAAACATAAAAATTAGGTGCTGTAAAATATAAAGCAAACCTGTACGCCCGTGAGATCCGATGTTCCTTAAATATAGCAAGCCTAAATGCATCTCCAAAAAGCAAAGTCCGGAAGAAAACATTATCCAGGAAATCCGAGGAAAAGCGAAAAACTCGAGAAAATCAACGAAAAAAACTCAAGTAAAAGAAAATCCTCAAAACTCCTGGGGAAATCCCGAAAGGAAGGAAAAGTAACACGAGTGCCCTGTCCCAAAACTTTGATCAAACAAAAAGAAGATTCGGATGAGGGGGACCGCAAGCACTCGTATGGGACTAGACTCAGCTATAGATTTATTCTCGAGGGTCCACGAAGGCTACTCGGTCACCTGAATGTATAGAATCTGCCACTCGTCTAGAAGGGTATCTTGAACTTCACTCAGAGGGTTATTTTCCAGCCTAAACAGGTATTCGTCGGGTGGACAACTAGCTTTAAAGTATATTTTATGTTTTTTAACATGCATATAAATTTTAAACATGCAAAGAAGAGTTATCAATTTTGCTTCGTAGCAAAGTATATTTTTGTTTGAAAATGGTTTATCAAAACTTATCTTTTTTTTTAGAAATTTTTATTGTCCACGAGTCGATTACGCTACCAGGCATAGAACTGCCAACAACCTGAGGAGGTTCGAGCCAACTCCCGCTAGACTTATGTCGGTGAAGGATACCTTAGGAGGTTCGAGCCGACTACCGCTAGACTTATGTCGGTGAAGGATACCATATCCTATTGTCCCCTGAATCTTGACTAGACTTATGTCGGTGAAAGATACCATATCCTATTGTTCATCAAATGCCTGGATCTTGATGGAATAACATCTTTTTGCTCTATCTTCGGTGTGCCTTTATCATCAACACCGTACGCCCCAAAACGACCACTTGCGACCTTGCTTGATGGTTTTCACGTATAGCAAAATACCATACATGGACACTTATGCATCGGACATAAGCATCGAAAACTGAACCAAGAAGCAAGGAAAGAAAAAAACAAAAATGAGGTGAGAGAGAGGAGGCACTGATCCATCTAAAACACCGAAAATGAGAATAAATCAGTCCTCAAAGCTCGCATCAAGAAGACCTGGAAAAATAGGGCCCAAGGTCTTTCCCAACAAACATAAATGACAAACGCTAATTTTCCCAAACCCCAAAGACACAGGATTGATCAAGCCCACCAAATGCTTTTCCAAAATGAGGTTTAAAATCTCTTAAACTTCAAAAGAAAGTGACCACGGGGAAACCACCACCGATATTTCCAAACTCATGTCATAATCAAAATTCTCCAACTTTCAAATTAATAGATAGCCTCATGCATTAAATAATAACAAAACCCTCCCATAAAACCACATAAACGCTCACGATCAGGGTCAATAGAGAGGAGGAGGCAGCCACTAAGGCTCTCGGCCAAGGCCAAGAACGGGGACAAAAGAGGTTCATGGCTAAAGCAAATGACAGCTGCCAAGACCCATAACCAAGGGCAGCCCAAGTGACAACAAGTAAGGCCTACGGTTAAGACAAGAAAGAGCCCAGAAAAGAACTGTTAGAGCTCACAGTTTAAGGCAGCAAAGAGCAGCTGCAAAAGCCCACTACCAAAGGCCATCCAAAGCGCAAGTAAGGCCCACGGCTACGGCAACCCAGGGCACAAAGGGGTCACTACTAAGGCAAACAAAAGAACCACCAATGACTACTATGCTTCCCTGACAAACACGAAAGGATAACTAAAGTAATTATAATTTTTGAGATGACAAACTTGATCCACCAATAACATTCAAGCTAATCAAGCTTAGCAAGAAGGACCAAATCACACCCAACGACCTACAATAGGCCTCACGGGTAGGAATAGGAACCAGAGCCAGCAAGACCACCTCCAAACAACTTCTCGGGCAAGGGCTGAACAAAGCAAACACAGCCCCCCAACTAGAGCCAAACCGAGTCCAGCAGAGGCCAAGCACGAGATTTCTTATAGCTAGGAAAAGAGCTTTAACACCTCAATAAAAATCAAGACTCAAGTCTCCACAAAAATCAACATCCCATACTCCTGAAATGAAAACTGAGCACCAACAAAAGCCTAAAGCCGAGCCATTCAAGGCCCAAAACCGAGCCCAACAATATTAAAATCCAGACTCCCATAAAACATTAAAGATCCAACCATTTCAATCCCAAAGCCGTGACTCCAAATCAAGCCAAAACCGAACCCAGCAGGGGCCAAAACCGAGCCCTACCACATTAAAGATCTAGCCATTTCAAGCCCAAAATCGAGCTCAACAGGGACTAAAACAAGACCCAAACGTTGATACAAATTCAAGCTTTAACAGAAATTAAAGTTTCAGCCACCTGTAGGTAAAACCGAGCCATCCAAAGCCAAGGAACAACCTGCATGTCTAAATATTCCAAGCATACAATGATTCCAACATATTTTTTTTTTGAGCAGGGGAGACACCTCACGAGGAGCTAAACCAAGCCCTCATAACAAGCTACAACACTTTCCAAATTAAATAGATTTTCTCATAACATACATTTCAAGCCAGGGAAAGCCACAAAGAGCCAAAACCGAGCCCCCAAACATGCATAAAATAGTAAAATGCACTCCCTAAAGGTCAAATAACCTCTCTAATATTTCATGCTAAATGAAAATAAGTGAAAAGCTTCTTAATACATATCCCAACATGCTTGCAAGAGGACCTAAAATTATTTCAAAGCCACGTTTCAAGCTTCCTATTCACAATAATAGAAATATGCCACTGTTTTATTTCAAGCAAGTAGAGAGAAGGAGAACACTTATGTCATGCCATACTTCCACCGTTCTAAGCGAGTAATAAAATCGAATTCCTGAAACATGCTCATATTTCTATCCTTCACATGCTTTTAGAGTGAATGCTTCGAAATATATGAAAGTAAAGAAAACTAGCATGCTGTATCATCC
>JXCR01026800.1:43385-64212 GCA_002079205.1 Phalaenopsis hybrid cultivar
ATATATATATTAAATTATATGCGATTTATTCACGCGCGGCGTCGTAACAAAATGGGTGTCCTCCCTAGGCAAAATCGACGTTGCGGACGTGCCGGTGCAGTCCGTTTTGTCATTCGGGGTCGCTCGGACGACGTCGTCGACAATCGGGTCAAAAACGCGTCAAAATTCAAATTTCACAAAATTTCGACCCGCGATCAATCGCTTCAAAAAGTTTATTCGAACCTTCGACAGATAAAAGTGCAAGCGATGTGAATCGTGGCGATCGGATGTATCGACTCTCCGAATTGCAAAGTTTTGTGCGTGCAGGAGTGCGAATTGTGCAAAAGGCCATCCTAAGGCTCAGAAAGGTCCTATAGGAATCCCTTTTGGGTTTCCTCACGTTGGTTTCATTCCCTCTAAGTGCTAAAAGTCGATACCACACACGCGAAACTCCAGAAGAGGACATAAGTAGGTTGAATTTCTAGAACGAGACGAGTCCCATTTCTAAGGTTCTAAGACAGTCAAAGGGAAATCCCTAAGGCTAGATCCTAAATCCTAAGAGGAGGACTAGACCTCATAAAAAATGAGGTCAACAGCAACACTTAACTTAGTATTATGCTTCTCTTTTAAAGGCCAACATTACGCGCCATAGAGCATTGCAGGTCTCACCACCATTTTATAAAATTTTCCTTTCAGTCTAAACAGTACTTTTTTATCATACAATAAGCTTGAAGCATTCCTCCACTTCAACAAACCAACTTGATTTCTACTAATAACATCCCCATCTATATCTCCATCGTTTTGAACAATAGACCCGAGAGATCTAAATCGTTCACACCTTTTAATAATTTGATCACCCAAAGTTACACTTCTGTCACTAGAGATACTACTAAAATTAACTTTCATGTATTCAGTTTTAGTTCTACTCAAACAAAGGCCTTTACTACCTAAAGTTATGCTCTTTTGACTTGAATTTGATAATCTTTCCTCCTATGTGTTTGAAAACATCCTTCTATTTCTTTGCTTTTACTGCATTAGAGAGTAGGAAATGATTAAAATTATATCCTATTGGTGTGAAGCTTATGGTTGATGGGATCAATTAGCAGACTTTTTAGTTGTCGATCATTTTTTGATTCATCAATGATGACATTTCTTTGTATGAACTAATTTTTTGAAATGCATTTATCTATGATATAGTGGTTGAGGGTTTAGTTTACCATAATGAGGTTGTAAATTTGAATCACACATATTGTCTTTTGAGGTCAACTTTCCCGGAAAAAATTTGAACCCATGTTTTATGACTTTNAAAAAACTATCTTCAAAACAGTCAAAAGGATAGAATTTTTCAACGAAATCAGACGAAGAAGTGTGAAAGGGGAAAAACTCGAATCTAGAACATTGTTGAGGAATCCAAATGAAGAGAAACTAGGGGAGGCCACAGACCCGGAGGCGAACCTCGGTGACTTCCCAGTCTATCCTATGATTGGGCTTCAGTTTCGAGAAAAAAATATTAAAAGGTTTCATCATGCTAATTTTATTTAATTAGGGCTTATATTTGCGTGACATGGTCACACAAATCGCCTAGAAGATATGAGAGCTTCACGTCGTATCAGACGACAACCTCGGAACCTAGAGCGAATTAGGGCTTAAATCGTACAGTAGAGCTATACGAATGCCTAAAGAAAAAGGTGGACTTATATTGCGCTAGGCAAATAACCTCGAAATTCTATGGATTGTTGTTTAATTTTTAGGAAAAGAAATGGTTTTGCTGGGGAAGACGTGTTATGCTGTTGAAGATGGCCATGCTGCCCACCGCGCTAGCTCCAAGCTCCCCGACATGACTAGTTTAAGTTTTCTAGGGTGTCCAGTTATAGTGTCAAATCAGACGACCCTATGGTTGTAGTCCTCTAAACATCCCATATAGAAAGGAAACATGCTTGAAGCTATATAATATAAAGTGTGCAATGCAGGAATAAATAATAGAATGCACTTGGAACAGGAACAGGTAGAAACAGAAGCAGTATGACATGCTATACATGAAGAACAGTAGCAGGTAGAAATAGGACAAATATAACATGTTGTACAGTACGGTAGCAGGTAGAAACATAAAAATTAGGTGCTGTAAAATGTAAAGCAAACCTGTACGCCCGTGAGATCCGATGTTCCTTAAGTATAGCAAACCTAAATACATCTCAAAAAAGCAAAGTCCGGAAAAAAACGTTATCCAGGAAATCCGAGGAAAAGCGGAAAACTCGAGAAAATCAACGAAAAAGACTCAAGTAAAAGAAAATTCTCAAAACTCCTGGGAAAATTCCGAAAGGAAGGAAAAGTAACACAAGTGCCCTGTCCCAAAGCTTCGATAAAACAAAAAAGAAGATTCGGATGAGGGGGACCGCAAGCACTTGTATGGGACTAGACTCAGCTATAGATTTATTCTCGAGGGTCCACGAAGGCTACTCGGTCACCCGAATGTATAGAATCCGCCACTCGTCTAGAAGGGTATCTTGAACTTCACTCAGAGGGTTATTTTCCAGCCTAAACAGGTATTCGTCGGGTGGACAACCAGCTTTAAAGTATATTTTATGTTTTTTAACATCCATACAAATTTTAAACATGCAAAGAAGAGTTATCAATTTTGCTTCGTAGCAAAGTATGTTTTTGTTTGAAAATGGTTTATCAAAACTTATCTTTTTTTTTTAGAAATTTTTGTTGTCCACGAGTCGATTAGGCTACCAGGCATAGAACTGCCAACAACCTGAGGAGGTTCGAGCCAACTCCCGCTAGACTTATGTCGGTGAAGNACGTCGTAACAAAATGAGTATCCTCCCTAGGCAAAATCGACATTCCGGACGTGCCGGTGCAGTCCGTTTTGTCATTCGGGGTCGCTCGGACGACGTCGTCGACAATCGGGTAAAAAACGCGTCGAAATTGAAATTTCACAAAATTTCGACCCGCGATCTATCGTTTCAAAATGTTTATTCGAGCCTTCGACAGGTAACAGTGCAAGCAACGTGAATTGTGGCGATCGGACGTGTTAACTCCCTGAATTGCGAAGTTTGTGCGCGCGGGAGTGCGAATAGTGCAGAAGGCCACCCTAAGGCTTAAAAAGTCCTATAAGAATTCCCTTTGAGTTTCTTCATGCCGGTTTCACTCTTCTAAGTGCTAAAAGTTGACACTACACACGCGAAATCACAAAAGAGGACAGAAGTAGGTCGAACTTCTAAAACGAGGCGGGTCCCATTTCTAAGGTTCTAAGATAGTCNGGTTTATTCGAACCTTCGACAGATAACAGTGCAAGCGGTGTGAATCGTGGCGATCAGATGTATCGACTCTCCGAATTGCAAAGTTTTGTGCGTGCGGGAGTGCGAATTGTGCAAAAGGCCACCCTAAGGCTCAGAAATGTCCTATAGGAATTCCTTTTGGGTTTCCTCACGTTGGTTTCATCCCTCTAAGTGCTAAAAGTCGATACCACACACGCGAAACTCCAGAAGGGGACATAAGTAGGCTGAATTTCTAGAACGAGGCGAGTCCCATTTCTAAGGTTCTAAGATAGTCAAAGGGAAATCCCTAAGGCTAGATCCTAAATCCTAAGAGAAGGACTAGACCTTATAAAAAATGAGGTCAACAACAAAACTTAACTTAGTATTATGCTTCTCTTTTAAAGGCCAACATTACGCGCCATAGAGCATTGCAGGTCTCACCACNTTCCTAAGGCTAGATTCTAAATCCTAAGAGAAAGACTAGACATCACTAAAAATGAGGTCAACAATGCGTGGTAGGATTCTATGAGAATATTACAAAACTTTGAAATTTTAGAACTCTACTTGACATTCTACTCATAAGGTATGTGGCCGTGAGAATAGTTTCCTCAAAAAATATTTATGCACATGATTAAACAACATCATGCATGGGCCCCAAGTAAATGTCTATTTTTCATTCGAGCAACCCCATTTTGTTGAGTATCCACACAAAAACTTATATGGATAATACCATGCTTGGGAAGGACTCGGGATGTAATAAAAATATTTCTTAGTAGTATCAGTTTTAAGAATTTGAATTTTGCTTTAGAATTGTGTGAGGAACTTGGAATGTAAGTATTGAAATATGACGACTGTTTAAAATTGTTCTTCCATGAAGAATGTTCATATGATTCTTGTGTGATCATCCATGAACGATGCAAACTTTTGCGCTTCGTCATATTGTTAGGCTCTCCAAATATTAATGCGAATTATAGAAAAAGGATGTGAAAGTATTGCAATTTATATCATACATGTTTGGTATGTTAGCATGTTTCTCAATAGTAAAAATTAAAATTTTTAGATAGAAATAAGTGTGGAAACATCTTTTCATGTACATAAAATTTAGATGACCAATGTGATAATGACTCAACATGACTTAACTTTTAACTGAAACTAAATTTTCTGAATTTGAACTGCACTTAGAAATATGATTTGACAGATAACGTTGCCTACCAATGAAGTTATTTTCTTTTAACAAGTTTAAAGTTCCATTCATCTTAGCACTACTAATCGCCTTCGCCGAAATCACAACCTGAAAATCACAATAATTGGAATAAAATTTAACACATTTAAAATCACAGGAGTTTGCTAATTGACAGTATATTGCAATTTAATTTCGGAACATAAAAAAGTTAAGTGAGTTGATGATCCTTTGTCAATTCGAGTGATCCTATTTCTGCTATTGGTGAGAATGAATCATTGAATATTCAAATTGCAGAGTGACTGGTACATGCATTGTAATTTTTTAAGACCTTAATGTCTCTCTTCATATGATTTGAGGCTCTGGAGCCAACTATCTAATGTTTTTTATTTTTTGCTTTGTACGCTAGAAGCATTGAATACGATATCTTGATGTGCTAACACTAATAGGTTGCTCGACATAGGATTTTGATGCTTGTCTAGAACTAGAAATTTCACTAAGCATTTTCTGTAGTTTCTTAATTTGTGAATGAGCTAAATTCTGAATTACTGTTGATGGTGACAATGACATTTTCACGGTTCTCTCTACCATATTTTACATTAGATGGTTTCCGATATGCAGGTTTGCTGTGTAATTTTCAACATTTTTCTTTGAGATGATCAGGTTTCTTATAATGGCAACACCACATCCGTTCTTTCTTAAGCTTGTTGTGATGAGAGAAATTTTGATTGTACGAGACTAATGCTTCAATAGATTGTGGGGTGGGTTTGTTGCTTATCAGCAACTTCTTTTTACTCTCCTCTTTTTGAACTTTTGGAAAGGTCTCCTGACTAGTTGGGATGAGTTTAATTCCCATGATTCTTCCCTTGACTTCATCTTTTCTTCTATTGAGGCCAACGATGAATTTAATGTTTTTTTTTTTCGTTAATTCTCCTATACAAGGCAAAGTCATTAGTGCATTTTTAGGAATGAATCACGTACATGTCCAGTTGCAGCCAACGTGTTAGAGTGTTGAAATATTCAATAATGCTCAAATTCCTTGTCGTAGATCAAATAAATTGGTCTCAATCTCAAATAACACGAAGGAGTTTTTTTTGCTAGAGTAGTTTTTACTTGCAACCTACCATATCTTTTTGGTTATTCTATAGAGCCTGAGGCTTTCTCCACCCTTTAGGTTCATGAAATTTATTACCCATGACATGATCATGTGTTCGTCAGTTTTCTAGGCTCGATATTTTGAATTCATCACTTACGAAGTGGTGATTTCGCCAATGAGATGTACATCTTATCCTTTACCACAAATGTACATGAGGACGGACTGTGACCATTGAAATGATTTATGACCTTGCGGTTTATGGTTCGTGACTTGGTGTGAAGAGTTATCAGGTCCGATTGGGATTGAAGATTTAGACTCGAATTTAGAGGCTACTTCTGAGGAAGAAGATTATGAGGCCATGTTGTGTCCGTGATTAAATTGTGAAACCTGAATCGAGAATATCTGCTGCTTGAACGAAATCAAGAGTTCCCTTAGTTTGACTTCTTAATTGAATGATCGAACAAGAACTATAGGGAGGTGCACAGTTCTCTATTTTCATGTGTTCGACAGTCGGGGAGAAGTGGACGAGCCTTCTTCAAGCTGGCAAATAGTTCACTCACATTTACAGAATCATTTGTGAGTTTAGCAAGCGTAAGAAAAAGAAATGAACTGTGGAAATCAAATTGGAGCGTTCGTTTGCAATCTTCGCTTGAACTATTCAATTTCAGCGATATGGTTGGATCAGACAGACGTCAGGGCAGTCGATCGAGTGAGCAAGGGAAGAGTTGTGAATTTTGCTGTGAGCTGCACATGAGTCGATCTATTCGAATGGATGTGACAGACGATGAAAGAGTTATTCCTTTCTTGTAGCGAGTCGAGCCGAGTGGAGGAGAGCGGAGGATGTTCGACAGTGTAGCTACGTGTGGAGGATGTTTGACACTGTAGCTACGTGTGGAGGAGGTGTTCTGTTCCAACATAACAAATGACTGTGACTTTCTTAGGCAGCGAGGATTAGTGGCAGGGCTCGGATATCATCCGGAAATATGGAAAAAAATTATATTGATGGCTCATCTTAGGATTTAAACTTTATTACTTATATATAATAATCTTAGGAAACAAAATAGGTTTTACTCCATATAGGGAGTAACAAAAGAAATATTAATAAAAGGAAACACCATTAGTGGAATATATTTAGGGTGAAGGAAATAAATTACTTCTTAATGCAGGTTTGTACTTTTCTATATTATTATAATGCAATTGCTTATCCTACATTTAAATATAATTGCTGATCATATTAAAATTGTAATAATATTTATTAATCATTAATCATGGGTAATTATATGCAAATCACAATTAATTTACCTTCTATTCTGATTTATTTGGCTTGGCTTCAGCTTGATATGATATAACCTTGGCATAGACCCATTTACAAATTGGAAATTAATGTACGTACACACAATTGTTATATATTTACATATCTCACACCTAAACTTTATATGTACTTAGATATCATTTTGGTGGTTTAAATCTATGAATGAAAATGTGTACCTCACTTTTAAAAAGTGATGATAGTGCTGTTTTTAATGCTTTTTTAATTTTTTAAGCGCTGCATGTGTAAATATAAAAGCTTTCTTGTGAGATATGTAAATAAATAAGATTTGTGTGCTATGTATGTAAATGCTCCTTATAAATTTTACCTGATAAACTCCACATGTGGAGCAACTTTAGATACCCGTTCAACTGCAACAAGTGAAACATTATAGGAAGGTTGGAGGAGGCGAGGAAAGAAGATTGTTTTATCTGATGTGCATAGTAGAGCTTGCGACCTATATCAACTTGCCGTGTTATAATTTTCTTTAGAATTGATGGGCTGAAAAATGAGAACTTGAACCTTATTGCTAAATTCTCCTGTTGAAAATTCTTGCCAAGTGTATTTTTTGTTGCCTCAGCTTCAGTGGTTTTTAATGGTTTACATGTTTTATTTTAACGTTTGTTGTAATCCTCCTTTTTATCATTTTGCAAAATTTTTACCGTAGTTATTATTGCCGTGCCTGTAACATAAGCTCTTCATCCTTCGCTGTCTCCTGTACTTTTACTTAACTAGTTTCTTTTTCTGCTTGATATTGCTTTCCTACTTGACTCATGGAACTAGCTAGGCTAAATCACTTTTAATTCGTGTTTTATTTTCCTAATCCAACTGTTTTTTTAGTTAACGTGGAAAGCACTTCCCATTCAAATGATGCAATTAAAGGGGAGGCTCTGCAGCTGATTCATGATAAGTTGGAAATAAAGATATTATCAGTCCTTAAGGATCTGCTTTTATCCGCACCTTTTGAAAAGTTTGTAAGTTTTATGGTTTTTTATAGTCTTGAATCTTTTTTTTCTTTAGTTTAAATATTAGTATTGTAATTGCAACCGTGCTGCTTATAGTTTTGCATGCTATTCTCATGCTCTCGCCATTGCTGTAGTGCTAATGAAAAGCTTTTCCATTTCTTCCTTCCATTTTAGACATTTCTGTTGACAGTTGAAATTGAATAAAACAAAAAGGAAAAAAAAGAAGAAGTTAAAATACCTACTACTACTCCCGATTTTTACCTAATCTTGATTCTCTACTGTTTAACTGCGCTTGCCCATGTTCTATCTAGCATTAGTCCCCTGTTAGTTACCTCTCATTCTCCCACTTCTCTGCTCGAACGAATCACAGATAGAAACCTCAGCCGTCACCTAAACTACTACCCCTTCTTGCTCCAGTTCAAGACCCGCACGAAGCCCCTTTCCACTTCTTCCTCTCAATTGCTGCAGACTGCAGAAGCCCACTCCATCCCGCATTGTTCTTTCCTTCTTGCGCTCATTCTTTTGCTCTAGCTGTAGACCAAAGCCCCATTCCCCTCCTTCCTATTCGAGTCGCAGGAAACCCACGCCAAAAGCCATCTTCCTCACTGTTCAAAATTGCCTACCTCACTTCTCATTTCGTGACTGCAGTCTTTACGATACAATTGCATTTAGGGCTAGTGACAAAAGCAATGATGGGATTGCGGCGTGTGATGGCCTACGAAACTCTTAATGTCCCTAGACAGCCTCCCTTCCCTTTCTCGCCAGCTCTCGTGACACTGTTACGACCATTGCAAGCAGTGACTGTAATGACTGGGTCGAAACATACAAGACCTAATTGAAACTCTCGAATTCCTCCTTGCTTTATCCGACTTCCCTGCTGCGTCTTTCACACAACCCATAGGGGAAGCCTTATTGCTCGTAGACAAAACCTCCATTCGAAGCAGACTGAAAACTCTCCTGTCCTCGTCTCCTCCACACACAAGAAAAGTTTTATGGTACCTCTTAACCGAGCCACTACCATCCTAAACTGCAAATTCCTTGCATCGAAACCTTGTTTGACAATCGAGCTAGTCACACACTACCTTCTCCGTTCAACTTCCTTTCATTGTGCTACAAGATTCGTCTGCTCTAGCCGCACGATTTTGATCTTTCAGTCGTCTGCATCTCTCCCTGCATTGAAAGCCCCGCTCCGTTCTTCCTTGCCATCCTATTTGAACCCAACTCGAGCCAACATGCCAGCCTTCTTGTCCTTCCTATCCAAGACAAGAAACAATCCCTTGCTGTCCTTTTGAATATATAATATACATTATACATATAATTTATATTGTTTTTAAAAAATCAGAGAATCTATGTTGTATATTCATTTCATCATTTTTTCGTTGGTGCTTTATTATCATCATCGCCGTCGACTTCGTCCATTTCACACACAAAGGGATAACAAAATGTGGTGGGGGAATTTTTCCTAAAATATCCATTCGTGGAAGCTCGAGTACCCGTCGAGGGAAGTAGGTACCTTTTATGGAAATTGTGTACTCATTTGAATTTTTTTTATTAAAATTAAGGAATTTAAATATCCATTCTAGGGCGAGTACTTACTCAAAGAATTAAGCACCGTTCAGAGAAAATAAAATATTTGTTTTGGAAATTTGTGAAGGTACTTTAAAGGCCTACAACGTCTTTTAAGTTCTTAGGATTAAGAAGGCTATTTTGCTTCCTGGTGTCAGTATCTTGCGACGCTGACCAATGATTCTTTTAACTTGTTAGACAGATTGACATTCTCCTCAGTGCTCTTTAAGTAGGGGTAGATATCGTGAGGTTGCTAAAATTTGCCATAAATTTAGACTGGCAAAATAATTAAAAAATTGGGCTATTTGGACTTTGAAATAACATAAGATTATGAAAATAAAATAACATATAAATTGCAAAATTAAAAAAATAATCATTTAAATTATGGTTCAAATGCTTTTAAAAGCATAAAATTATATGCACGTAAGACATTAATGTTTTGAATTACTGGTAACCCACCAATTCATGTGATTGGACTTCTTTTTGACTTCAAATTCGATCATATTTGAAAATGATCAAATAAAAAACTGTACTAGTGCAAATGCATCTTTATCTGATCTTTTTAAATACATAAATTAAGTCTAATTAAACACATAAATGTCATTTAAATATTCAACAAAAGAACTTGATATGCCTAACTGGCCACCAGATTCACAACCTACATGTGAACAAACAAAAGACGTTGTTTTAAAAGCTTAAAATGAATATATGCGTTGCATTAAGTTAAATGGAGCATTTTAGAAAAATGTGCAATTACAATCCCTAGATACATTAAATGTTGCAGCACGCATGAAAGCAAACAGAAGGTGGTATTTTAAGAGCATAAAGTGAATATATGCATTGCATTACAATTTGTGCGAGCATTTTAGAAAAATGTGCAATTGCAATCCCTGGATTCTAGCATCCTTACCTTCCCAAATGGCTTAAAGTGAACGTTGATGACGCTTTTCTTACCTTTGGAGCGGCTGATTTCGGATGCATCATACGTGATTAGCATGGGCTTGACATTGCTGCCAGCGACGACCACTTTCAACTTTGGGGCAATGCCCAAGTGGAACTCCAAGCCATTAAATCCCTCAAAGACATATTTAGACTATGGATGCTTGAATGTAAATACATCATTCTCGAAGGTGATAACCCCAACATCATGCACTTTTTGAAATCCACAATGAGGAGAAATGTTGGCGCAAACAACTGCTTGCTGCTCCTGATTTTGTTTTTCTTTTGAACTTCAAACAAGTTTTATTTTTTCACACTTATTGCGAATGTAATAGGGCGGCTCATTTTTGTGCCAAGCTTGCACTTTATAGCTCTTTTCTTTTGATGCATGTGTATGCCGATAGGGAGCTTTTATCGATTCTTTTAGATGATAGATGTCATTTTTGTGCATGATAGATGCACGCACGCATAGTTTTGTAATCTTTTATATTTGATTAATACAAGATGCAATATTCAAGGATTTCATAAAATGTCTTGTTAGACTGTAAAAGTGCATAAAATGTCATATAATTGCATCCTTGATAGGGGTGTAAACGAACCGAACACGAACGAACAGCGGTCGTGTTCGTGTTCGGTTCGTTTGAAATATANCAAAAATCAAAATTCTCCAACTTTCAAATTAATAGAAAGCCTCACGCATTAAATAAGAACAAAACCCTCCCATAAATCACATAAACGCTCACGATCAGGGTCAATAGAGAGGAGGAGGCAGCCACTAAAGCTCTCGGCCAAGGCCAAGAACGGGGACAAAAGAGGTTCATGGCTAAAGCAAATGACAGCTGCCAAGACCCATAACCTAGGGCAGCCCAAGTGGCAACAAGTAAGGCCTACGGTTAAGACAAGAAAGAGTCCAGAAAAGAACTGTTAGAGCTCACGATTTAAGGTAGCAAAGAGCAGCTGCAAAAGCCCACTACCAGAGGCCATCCAAAGCGCAAGGCCCACGGCTACGGCAACCCAGGGCACAAAGGGGTCACGACTAAGGCAAACAAAAGAACCACCAATGACTACTATGCTTCCCTGACAAACACGAAAGGATAACTAAAGTAATTATAATTTTTGAGATGACAAACTTGATCCACCAATAACATTCAAGCCAATCAAGCTTAGCAAGAAGGACCAAATCACACCCAACGAACTACAATAGGCCTCACGGGTAGGAATAGGAACCAGAGCCAGCAGGACCACCTCCAAACAACTTCTCGGGCAAGGGCTGAACAAAGCAAGCACAGCCCCCCAACTAGAGCCAAATCGAGTCCAGCAGAGGCCAAACACGAGATTTCTTATAGCTAGGAAAAGAGCTTTAACACCTCAATAAAAGTCAAGACTCAAGTCTCCACAAAAATCAACATCCCATACNATGAAATTTATGTTCGTGTTCGATTTGATTTGTTTGAATTTGCTTCGTATTGTTCGTTTAAGNTTATGAAATTTATGTTCGTGTTCGATTTGATTTGTTTGAATTTGCTTCGTATTGTTCGTTTAAGCTCAAAATAGCTCAATATTAATTAGAAAATTTTGTTTTATTCGATTAAACTCGAAATTGTTTGAACTTTTCAAATCAAGCTTGTTTGGCTCGAATTAGCTCGGAAATGCTTTAAAAAGTGCAAAAAATTTTATTAAATGTTTTCAATTAGAAAATTTTTATTTATATACATTTTTAATTACAAGCTTTACAAAATAAAAATTTTAACACTTTTAAAATTGATGAAATTCTAATTTATAACATCTAAATTGATAGTCGAAATAAAATAAATTAAAATAAAAGAAGCAAATAATGTTACAATTTTTAAATTTGTAATCAAACATATAATAATGTGATTAATGTCATCCCAATTCTCAAGTTGTCACTTTCAAAATCGTCACTTCAATGATGATAAACTCGCATTGGATAAACAGGCTCAATGCTCACTCAAATTTATAGGTAACCATAACTGAAAATAAATTCATTAAACTAAGAAATAAATTAAGATGCGATTTTACCATGCTCTAATATTTGCTTTTAATAAAAGAAGAATGCTCAAACATATCAAATGAATCAAGANCAATGAAATTGTAGATTTGAATCACACATATTGTCTTTTGAGGTCAACTTTCCCGGAAAAAATTTGAACCCATGTTTTATGACTTTAATTAGTGGTATATCTTTAGCAGGATACATTAGATGTCATACTCTAGTTTTGACCTTTCATGATTTGCTTAGTATTGTTCATCACCAAAATCAATAATACTATTTAACTAAATATTTGCTGACTCAATCACACCAGACTTTTGATGCTTTCTCTTTTTATCAAGCCAACTTCCTTTGTAAATTTCAACTCAGTACACTCTAGTTAGTATTCTTTCAAGTTCCTTCTTCTGAGCAAAAGAAGATTGGTGCTATTGGTAGAGGTGCAAACGGGCCGTACATGAGCGAGTTGAGCTTTTGTACGTGTTCAACTTGTTTAAAAATGTGTTCAAAATTGGCTATTGTTCGATTTTTTTTTTTTATGAAATTTATGTTCGTGTTCGATTTGATTTGTTTGAATTTGCTTCGTATTGTTCGTTTAAGCTCAAAATAGCTCAATATTAATTAGAAAATTTTGTTTTATTCGATTAAACTCGAAATTGTTTGAACTTTTCAAATCAAGCTTGTTTGGCTCGAATTAGCTCGGAAATGCTTTAAAAAGTGCAAAAAATTTTATTAAATGTTTTCAATTAGAAAATTTTTATTTATATACATTTTTAATTACAAGCTTTACAAAATAAAAATTTTAACACTTTTAAAATTGATGAAATTCTAATTTATAACATCTAAATTGATAGTCGAAATAAAATAAATTAAAATAAAAGAAGCAAATAATGTTACAATTTTTAAATTTATAATCAAACATATAATAATGTGATTAATGTCATCCCAATTCTCAAGTTGTCACTTTCAAAATCGTCACTTCAATGATGATGAACTCGCCTTGGATAAACACGCTCAATGCCCACTCAAATTTATAGGTAACCATAACTGAAAATAAATTCATTAAACTAAGAAATAAATTAAGCTGCGATTTTACCATGCTCTAATATTTGCTTTTAATAAAAGAAGAATGCTCAAACATATCAAATGAATCAAGATTATATTTTTATCTTCGGGTTAAATCTACAGTCTGCTGCGTTAATAGAATAAAACCATCAATTGATAAACATGTATTAAATTTTAGAATGTAAATGGATAAAGAATTGTGTGTTAGGTGTGTAATTAATGTGAATGCCCCTTCTATATTTTTGTATGCCTATTAATTAGATGTCATACTCTAGTTTTCACCAATCAAGCATATGAAATGTCTCAACTTTGCACACGAAATAGTCCATTCTCAATATATACTTGTAAATTAGGCTTGGTTTCAAAGAGCTAGAAGTTATTATCTAAGCATACAATCAAACTGAGATGAAAAATTCAAGGAATCCGTTGTAGAGGATGATCTCTCTTATGAAATATTAGTTTTTGAAACCTGGCATCAGAACATAATATTGATACTTTTTTTACAACTTATCTGAGCTAGTTTAAGATTATAATCAATTTCATTAGGTAGAAATATCTTTGAAAATAGGAAACTAATAAACTTGAATTTTAATATGAGATCTAACATTATTTAAGAAACATTTAAATATTACATTCCCCTAAAGATTTGTCAAATTTCACTTGCATATTCATAGTCATGTTTGTCATAAATCTTCTCCATAAATCATCTCAGAATGTACAATTTTATTTGATTAATGTAGTGAAAGTTGGGAAGTTTTCGAAGTCGTGAATTGAATTTCTTAGTAAATATTAAAAGTATTGAATAATAATGCATATGAATAAAAGAGCATACTAGTGGTTGCAAAATTTTTTGTTGTATTTTGGGAGGAATTGTCAGGGTTACCGCTAGAACAAGAAGTTGAGTTTGGCATTGGCGTGCAACCAAGTACATCTGCAATTTTCGAATCTCTTTATAGGATGGCTCCGAAGGAATTACATAAATTAAAATGACAATTGTAGGAATTGATGGATAAAGGTTTTATTACGTTAAGTAACTCACCTTATAATGCTCCATTATTATTTGTTAAGAAGAAAAATGGTTCTATGTCATTATTCGTTGATTATAGCGAGTTGAACAAGATGACAATCAAAAACAAATTTCAAATGCCTAAAATCGATGATTTATTTAATCAGTTAGAAAACACTACTATATTTTTTAGGATTGATTTGAGATTGAGATATCATCAAGTTAGAGTTAAGGAGGTAGATATGATAAAGACAGCTTTTGAGACCAGATATAATCATTATGAATTCTTAGTTATGTTTTTTAGTTTAACAAATGCTCCTTTTGGGTTCAAGGATTTGATGACTCGAATGTTGAAGCCTTATTTGGATCATTTTGTCATTATTTTTATGATGATATTCAATTCTATTAAAAAACAGATGATGATTATACCAAGCACCAAGCGTATGAGAATTGCATTGGAGCTGTTGAGGCAAAATTAATTCTTTGCAAAATTTTCAAAATGTGAATTCTGATTGAGAAACATTGCATTTTTGGGACACATCATTAGTTGGCAAAGAATTTTAGTGGATTCTTAGAATGTGAAAGCGATCATGGAATGACCTACACCAAAGGATCTTACAAAGGTGAGTAATTTTCTTTGTTTTGCTAGATATTACATGAGATTCATTAGAAAATTTTTATAAATATCTATGTCATTGTCCACACTGATGAAAAAAATATATTAAATTTGAGTGGAATGAAGAACGCGAACACAATTTTTAAGAATTTGAAATAACATTAAACTTCTGCTCTAGTATTACTTTTTCCATGGGAATAAGCGGATTTTAGATTTACAACGACACATCATTAAGAGGTTTGGGATGTGTTTTGATGCAAAACAAAAAAAAATAATAGCTTATGCATCCAGATAGTTAAAGCCGCATGAGAGAAACTGTCTGACACATAATTTAGAGTTAGTTGTTGTAGTATCAGATCTCAGGATTTGGAGATATGACCTATATTGTATGAAGTGTGAAGTATGAAGTATTCACTGATCATCAAAGTTTGAAAATATTTTCACATAAAATGAGCTGAAGTTGAGACAAAGAAGATCACTGGAGCTTATCAAAGGCTATGATTTTGATATGCAATATTGTCCTGGCTAAGCAAATATAATTGTTGAAGCTTTGAGTTGTAAATCTAGTTGCAGTGGGAGTTGGATCATTACTCAAGAATTAGAATTGATTAAAAAAATTGATGCCCTAGAGTTGGAAGTCAGAAGGCCAAAAGATAGTGAGTATTTACATTTTTTGATTATAGAACCAACCTTAATTGATAAAATCAAGGCAACTTAAAAAAGTTAATAGTGAATATCTGAAACTCCTGGAGCAACTTCAATCTAGAAGGTCAGATATGACTGTAGACGAAGATAGTGTTTTTAGAAACAAACTGTAGTTTTGGATACCTACTAATCCCGATTTGAGATAGGAAATCTTACATGAAGCACATCATTCAGGTTATGCAATTTATCTAGGCAACACCAAAAAATATAAAGATTTGAAATTGATGTTTTGGTGGCGAGGTATGAAGAAATTGTGACAGTGTATGTGTCAAAATATCAGACTTGTTAAATTTTAAAAGCCGAACATTAAAGACTTAGTGAGTTGTTACAGTCATTGTTTATACCTGAGCACAAATGGGAAAAAACTATGATGGATTTTCCCGGATACAAGCAATATCATGATAACATCTTAGTAATTATAAACAGATTAATAAAATTAGCACAATTCTTACCAATTTAGCAAACATATTCAATTGAAAAAAATGACTAGATTGTATGTTAAAGAAATTATTAAACTACACGGTATTCCAAAAGTTATTATTTATGACAGAGGTTGAAGATTCACGTTCAAGCTATGAAAAGACATTCAAAGAGGTTTAGATACACAACTGCATCTTAGTATTGCTTGTCATCTAAAATCCGACAAACAATCGAAAGGATAATTTAAGCATTAGAAGATTTGTTGAGAATTTATGTTCTTGAGTTTTGAAGTGATTGGGAAGATTATATTTGAATGATTGAATTTGTCTATAATTATAGTTCCCAGTCCAATATTAAAATGACTCCTTATGAAACACTGTATGACAGAAAATACATAATTTTATTAAGTTAGGTGGAGTTAGATTAACTTCAAATGTTAGGTTTTGAATTAGTTGATGAAGTTACATAGAAAATCAGATTGATCAAAGATAGATTGAAAGCTGCTTTGGATCGACAACAAAATTATTATGATTCAAAGCATGGAGCAGTGGATAGGACTGTCAAAATGACTCGTTGTTCGCGAACAGCTTGTGTTTTGCTCATTAAGAAACTCGTGTTTGGGTCGTTCGCTCGTGTTCGACTCATTCGCTAAGTTAACGAGCCGAACACGAACAAAAATTTGTTTGTTCGTGTTCGGCTCATTTAGGCTCGAGCTCGGGAATGACAGGTCTATTCCAAAAGTGTCAAAATACGTAGTATTAGGTAGCTAGAGAGTGGCCTAATTTTGTCTTGCCTCTGCCTCTGCCTCTAGTTCTATAGGAAAGGAGCCATCTAATAAATTGGTAAGATGAGTGCTATTGTCAGTAAGAACAAATGTATCATCTAATAAGTTCCCGAGCTCGAGTCGATCTCCATTCTTCAACTTCCTCCTGGAATAGACGTGTCATTCTTCATCCGAAGATTTGCTCACCTGNGCAGGTCTATTCCAAAAGTGTCAAAATACGTAGTATCAGGTAGCTAGAGAGTGACCTAATTCTGTCTTGCCTCTGCCTCTGCCTCTAGTTCTATAGGAAATGAGCCATCTAATAAATTGGTAAGATGAGTGCTATTCTCAGTAAGAACAAATGTATCATCTAATAAGTTCCCGAGCTTGAGTCGATCTCCATTCTTCAACTTCCTCCTGGAATAGACGTGTCATTCTTCATCCGAAGATTTGCTCACCTGATCAGTGAATTAGCCTTAGGTGTACCTACCATCAGGGAACTCACCCAAGACAACTGAAAACTTCAATATCACATGGAAAATAGCTTATCGTCCTCCCCCATCTTGGTAGAAACTGCCTCAATTAACTCAATTGAGGCCGNTTACCATCAGGGAACTCACCCAAGACAGCTGAAAACTTCAACATCACATGGAAAATAGCTTATCGTCCTCCCCCATCTTGGTAGAAACTGCCTCAATTAACTCAATTGAGGCCGAAGTTACTCTTCCTATTGCCTCGGCGATAGCGAAAGAATCAACCTCAAGAACCACTATAACCAAGGGCTCCCTAGTGTCCCCCTTCTCCGTAAATATACCATTTTGACGACTTGATCAACAAAAAGTATTGCTCACCAAAAATCTCACTCAACATTAGCAAAACATGAAAAATTTTCTCTGCGTAAACTTCATATCAATTAACAAAACTTAGCCATATAAAGAGAACTATGCTAAAATTTTGTATCAAAATAAATATTCGCTAGAAGCGACTAGCCACTGAAGCCCTAAACTCACTAAAAATTAATTTTTAAGCTGAAGTGTGAGCCTCCTCTGACAAACTCACAGTGGAGAAATCAGTTTTAGCTCCCTCAATCCTAAATTTCTTCTTCCTTTATTTTTTGAGGAACCCTCATATTTATTTCTCTTTCCATATAACTTGGATGCTAGGTAACTGTAAGGAATATTAAATATCTCTTTTGAGATATCCATCTTTTAAGCAATGTCACGGCGCAAGTGGGTTAGAGTTTTTCAAATAAGAAGGGCACAGCTCTTGCTTGAGCATGCATGTATAGGAGGATGAAGGGAATCTTAAATCATATCAATCATTTATCGAAATAGATAGATGCTATAAATTAAATAATAAACGTTCATTGACTAATCTTGATTGGGCAGGCTATCAGCTTAGCGCAGGAGAGCTGCTAAAATAGTAAAGGTTGACTCATAGCTCGCTCAGACACACTGCAACTTTTTTGCACTGAGCTACAAGGCATGTACTAACCTAACGGCCAAAGTTTGTATTCCTCACAAGAAATTAAATTGCCCGAGTATTAATAAATTTTAGTAAGTGTACTTTTTACTCATTTATAGTTGAATCTTGTACTATATGGGAGGGCATACTACCAATATAGAAGAGGGGTCAAAGGATTGAAGGGGTATCTTCTTTTTTCGTCTTTCCCGACTATAATTCATACTTGGAACTAGCAAGAAAGGTTTCTCTCTCTTTCTCCAATACTTCATCCTAGGTGGTATGCCCTTGCACACCATAAGATTTAACATGGCTTTTTCCCTTCTTAAGTGAAAAAATGTTTTGAACCTATTTACTTATAGAACCATGCAAGTAGACAACTTAATCATGTAGTTTGGTATTGGCATATGATAACTCCAACAATAGCTTAGTTATTCAAAGAATTAAATAGCAAAACCTTCCAAAATAATAAAATAGTAAACGGGTCCCAATTGAACTAAATCATAAAAACCAATCCAAACTCCATACAAATAACTTCAAGCTGAGAAATTGATGCAATAGATCTTTAATCAAATGAATTCAAATACTACAATAACATTAAAAAATAAATTCTATAAAAAAATATTTGTAGGATTAAGTTCTAACAATAGAACCAATAACAATCCTAGCCGGTATAATGACCCGTTCCAAGTCTTGGAATTAAATAAGGTAAGAACAAATTGTCAGATTATGAAATTAAGTTTTTATTTTATTTTATTTTTATTTCTATTTACTAATAGTTTAATAACCAAATCTTAATTGAAAGTTCAACTAAAGAAACTAATTTAATTAACAAAAANGCAATCCTAGGCGGTATAATGACCCGTTCCAAGACTTGGAATTAAATAAGGTAAGAACAGATTGTCGGATTATGAAATTAAGTTTTTATTTTATTTTATTTTTATTTTTATTTACTAATAGTTTAATAACCAAATCTTAATTGAAAGTTCAACTAAAGAAACTAATTTAATTAACAAAAAAAATTTTACTTTTCTAGTTGTTGATCTCGCCTTCTGTACACATTTTCTCTTCTAGGATTTATCTTATTCAAAAGTTTAGACCTGAAAAATAATTAAAATAATATAATAAGTTATTTAAGACAACTCAGTGGAGCAATTAAACTTCTAAGCTACATTAACTCAAGGAAAAGAGAACAATCTTTATGTTGATTTTTCATAATTCAGTATAGGAATTCATATAATAATCTAATGCATGNTTAATAAGTTATTTAAGACAACTCAGTGGAGCAATTAAACTTCTAAGCTACATTAACTCAGGGAAAAGAGAACAATCTTTATGTTGATTTTTCATAATTCAGTATAGGAATTCATATAATAATCTAATGCATGTATTATTGACATCTTCTCAATTGAATAATCTAAAATTTTATATGCATTAATTTTAATTTTAGTATTCAAGATTTATTATTTAATTTTAATTTTACTTTATAATCTTAACTTTTGCATCTGTCTCATTAGCATCGTCAAATATAATCAAACACATCTCTGGCGGGTATTATCAAGTCGACACAGCGGTTCGTGATCTAATTTACATGATTGTCTGATGATCTTCGACACAATGTTTAATGATCTAAATTGTATAATTGGTTTAGGTGGTAGAGTGCCCACTCACCTCAGGCTGACACTCTCATCAGTACAATAGTTATTTACCTAAATTTTATAATTGTTCGAGTGGATAAACAAAATATCTGTGCACCAATACCTTGGCATCCCCAGCCGCTACTATAAGGAGGTGAACTCCTCTTAACATGCATATACAAAAATTCATGTATATGTTATTTTCAATCATTAAAAAATGCATTGTTTNGACAAAATATCTGTGCACCGATACCTTGGCATCCCCAGCCGCTACTATAAGGAGGCGAACTCCTCTTAACATGCATATACAAAAATTCATGTATATGTTATTTTCAATCATTAAAAAATGCATTGTTTTCTTATTTGATATTTTGCCTTTTATTTTAAAAGATAAATTCATTTCCACTTTTTGGTTGTTAAAATGCAGTGACATTACATTTAATAGCATCTTTTTTTTCTTTCCATCTAAAGTTTTTTCTAGCTAATGTTTGGATAATACTTTTTTTGGCTTTTTGCACTATTTTTTTATTACCGAACATATTCCATTCAGTAACTAGTGACAAAAAAATGACAAGGCAGAAGTGCGGTGCTTAAACTTTATGCCGTCTTTGATGGATAATAATCCTCTGCCAACTGTGGGAATCAGCCTCTCCATTATCATTACCTTGATTTTATCTTATAGATATTAACACCGTGATCTCTTACCCACTTCTTAAATATATTTGTGACATATATAGTTTTTTTTTGCTGAGTAGATGTTTTAGATTCGACTTATGTTAAGAAAGTCTAAGGTACACGCAAAAGACTTGGGCATATTGTATAAAAATGGATATTAATCCATTAGAATTTATC